>JAQGAF010002310.1:0-23491 GCA_034687865.1 Kryphioiulus occultus | reverse complement strand
CTCCGACTCTCGTCTTTGAACATCGCTCTCTCTCTCCCTCGCCTCTCGAACCTCGACTTCATCGACTTCAACGGACTCCATCGTTCACCGGAGACACCGCCGTCTCCCACGCCGAACATCGACGCCCGAAGTCCGCCGAGCCCTTTTAACAAGTCCGCACTTTGTAAGCGCCTTGCGAAGCTGCAATAAAGCACGCCTTTGTCACGTCAACTCTTGCCGTCTTTACTGCCTCCAGCTGCCGCTTAGCTTAGCTTCCCCAGTCGCGCACACGCATCATCCCCCTGCTAGAAACCTCGCGCCAAAAATTGATTAAGGTAGAAAGATAACTTTGTAATTGGCTCAACCCTTCAAGCGAAAAGATTTATTTGTATTTGACTACTTAATCACAACTACAACGGACTATATTGAAAATTAAATGAGCTAATGTAGGAAATTATAGACCAGCATAACAGTTATGAACAGTCAAATATGTGGATTTTATGTCCATTTAATATTTTAGGTCGTAAGATTTTTGAAAAAAATAATTGTATTAATTTTATTTAAGAGTATACACATAATTTCTCGTTAATTTTGGTTCTTAATTTCTCTTCTTGATTTACCTTCAGCTGTTAAATAAGTATAATTGACATGTGGACATTCTCTAATTTATATTGCATTTTTACACTATCGTTCTACGAATGCATAATTAATATTAACTTTTTAACAGGGTCATCATCCGACTGAAGGGGCCCATGCAAAATTCACCAATTACGAGTTTAACACACGTGAATTTATGCGAATTATGGAAAAAGCTAAACTTTACGTGAAAACGCACCCTCAGTGGCATGAAAATTCCAGAGATAACATCAGAAATACACCCACGCATACAGAACTTTAATGATAAGGATAAAGTGTTATGCTTATCAAGGCGTTACATTCCATTTTAAGATCAAAAGGACCATTATGGTCTATTGCTCAATGGCCTTCGAACATAGGGTTCGTTTTAACTTAATTTACTATCATTGACTGGATTAGGATTTCGAATGATCCATAATTTTCTTTATAACACATAGTGGTGGAATAATCCTGATGGAGTATTAAACATTCGGTTGAAAGTTTTTCGTTCATGTTTGCTTCCAGAGTTTGTTTGTTGTTAGTCCGATTGACTGGTTTCAAGTTTTGGATAATTTTTTTTAAGAAAATAGGTACAATGTGTTATTCAAGTGCCTCAGACTTTTTATCTGCAAAAACTGTTAATTGCATTCTTTTGCGAAAATTCCCTCGAAGTGTTTTCGTTTCGCATTTTTTTAAGCAGAAAAATAAGACCAGTTAAGATTTAGTGACACGTGACACAAATGCAGAGCTTACAAAGGAGTTACATGTATTGATTTTTTAGTAACTGTTGGCATTGAATTAGGTGAACAAAAGGTGCACAGAGGCAGAAAATGGGTCTAGATACGAAAACAGTGTCACGTGGTGTCAAAAATGTCCAAAATCTCTGGACTCGAAGATCAGCCCCTATTCAAGCCCAAAAAAGTGATGCCATGACTACAAATTGTTGATGGTTCGCGGATGTTGCCAAAAAATAAAATCAAAAGTGCCATAGCATGCTACATTTTCACACTGTGATGAGCTTATCATCAGGAAAGCAACCTTCCTTTCAGCTCTCAGCTAAGCTCACTTTTATGCAGTACACATCAAAAGAAAGTTCCATTTCCAAGGGTCTTTAATCTCTGAGAAATGAGAAAGATTTCTATAAAGGAAGCCTTGTGAATGGCAATATTCACAGCAAACAAAGATTCAGAAAAAAACTTTGAGCGAAGGACATTATTAGTTCTTATTTTTGCTCAGATTAAAATTGGTTGCTTGAGCAAAACATACAGACACTATTAGCCCTGATGCCCTAGAAATGTGGCGTAAAGCGTTTTTTTGTTATTACAAAAGAGTTCGTCGGCAATTTATCTAAATACTACACTTTTGTAAAGAATTTGAATTCAGAGTGTGTGTACTTAGACCGCTTCTAGCTGTTTATGCATTATTACCTGTATTCCAGACGTGCTGGATGCACTATTCTAATAAAAAACAACCTCTACACGGTATTTGTTGCGAAACTGAGTCTAGAACTTCCCATTATTTAAACAAAATAAGGATAATCTTCGAATAATCTGCATAAAATGTGCATATAATATTTATTTCAACTCTACTTGTCTAGTACACAAGTATGTCACCTGATCTAACCTAACTTAACCCCCTAGTTACCCCTAACCGCTAAGCAATCACTGCCAGCCTACGATTTTTTAGGAGAAGCCCACATTTTGTGGCTGTGCTGGAGCAGGGACTAATACAGAAGTTTACACCCCAAAAGTAAATATAATTAGGATTTGTTTTAAAAAATGGAAAAGTTAGGGAAGGCGAACAGTTTCATTTTTGTGGGTTCCTTGTAATAAGCTACTGGATGAACGAACACGATGAGGAAATTAGTATTGCGCTCTACCTGTACGTGTGGAGGTTAAATATACCCTGCGATTATTTCGTAATCTGCATTTAATGATGTAATGTTATCACGATATATACGAGCGTATATGTATTTTCAATATTTGCTAAATCATGTATCATTATACCATCAAATATTACCTTGGTTTACCTGTTTGCTTTTTTGCCGCTGATAAGTGATTCGGCAAAAACACTGTCTACATAATCTATCTGAGCGGTGAAACATTTTTCACTGCCATTTCTTCTTTCGCCACTTTAACAAATGCAGTATGTCTAACGCTAAGGAATACGTCGAATTGAGCAATGGCCGCCGTATGCCCATTATTGGTCTTGGGACATGGCAGGTAAGGATTAAATAAAGTTATGATATTCCAAATACACTATATATCAAAATTCAGATGTATGAAAAACTAGTAATTATCTCAACAAAAAATTAGCAGCTGCCCATACAGAAGTAACATTTAATAACCATACATGTACGTTATACGTCCACTTGTATGTGGACGTTTAAAGAATAAATCTAGAATTTTGGTTTTAAAGTATCTGTTTGGGTATTTTTGTGTTTTCATTGTGTCTGCCCCTGCTGCACCCATCGTCTAGCCTCAGTCCTTGAAAATTTGTCATTCAAAATTTGCAACCAATTATCGTCCCACATTATCAATGAATTCAATTTGGACACGATCAAATTTTTTGCCAATTTGTTAACTTCATTATGAAGGCTACGATAAATTATGCTTGAAAAGTGGAAACTCATCATTCTCGTCTGATGACTTTTAAATATCTCAAAAGAAGGCTTAGTATTTTTGCTATGTTAATAATTATATAACCCCTTATCATCAAAGACGGAAACTGGCGGCAAGAAGTTCTTTTAATCTACTGATATTAAACGCATGTTGAAAGTTCAACTACGGTACTTGTACGCAAGCATTCATATATCTTGTCATCGTTAAGAGCCAATAATTTTTTAAACCATATAGATTAAATAGTAATCATGTTTGCCGCCACAGAAACATCCTTATTTTCCAATTTAATATTGTATTTCCTTTTTAATTTTAAATACGATGTAGACGTACTTGTTATCCATATTAATTTATTTTTCAAAATAAAAAGGAGAAGTTCTCAACAACCCAAGAAATCATTTTTAATAAAAATATTAGATAACAAATGCATCTCATATTCTCTGTAGGCTCTATCTGTTGACATTGTTAACTTGTTTTCAGTAGTTAAATGCTACTAAACACGAATAAACCAACAAGGCAATTCAATTTAATGTCGTAAGTAATATAAACGATTTTCATTGCAGGGAGAGAAAGATGAAGTCATAAGAGCAGTTGAAACTGCTTTGGAAATTGGGTACCGTCACATCGACACAGCCTTTCTGTATAATAACGAGAAAGAAATTGGCGAGGCCCTTAAAAATGTCTTTGGTAAGGGCAAGATCAAGAGAGAAGACGTATTTGTAGTCACAAAGGTTGGTACTAACATTTACATGCGAGTTTTATTATCAAAATCAGTTCGTTACAACTCAAGTTTCATTATAACATAACTAGCTCCCAGTGCATGCCATGCGGCCGGAACATGTGCAGAAATTTTTGGAAGTTTCTTTAAAAAATCTTCAGTTGGATTACGTTGATTTGTATTTGGTACATCGACCAACTGGTTTTCAGTTCGTTAGCGAAAATGTACCTTTGCCTGTGAAACCAGACGGAGAAGCACTAATTGACATGAACACCGATTTGGTAGCCATTTGGAAGGTATATTAACATTTTTTATTTTGCAAGCAAGTACGAATACCAAGTAGAAAATCTGCCATATTCAACTTGACAATTTTAGAAATTTGAAGAGATGGTGGATCTTGGTCTCACCAAATCCATCGGTGTGTCCAACTATAGCTATGAGCAAATTCAGCGCACGATGAAAGACTGCAGGATAAAACCGGTGACAAATCAAGTGGAATACCATGCCTACTTTCAGCAAAAGAAGCTCTATGAATTCTGCAAGAAAAACGATATTGTGGTAACCGCATATGGGCCCATTGGATCACCTGGACTTTCAGTAGGAATTGTGAAACTTGGCGGAGAAAGGTGAGATTTAGCTTTAAATCTTCTGGTAGAATTATTTCCCTATCAACTTATCAAAATATGTTTTAAAATCATATTCATATTTACCTAATCAGAATTGAATTGAACCTAAATAATGAGATGATTCGTGTTTATCTAACACTTGTTCATCATTGGGATGATAGCTTTACTAATACAAATTTTGAAAGACAGAAAATTCTAACCAATGGTTGGGTTTGGTCGCGTACTATTTAGACCTTGATATGGTAAACTGGGTATTTAAATTATTAAATAGTCAGTTAAAAATTAGTCTTGTTTTTCAAGGAAGAGTGTGAGGTTCAATAAATATATGCTTTAACCATCATATGGAAACGCAGTATGATATCAGGGTCAGTCAACTACCTACATCAGTTTTGTTATTAAATGCAGGTGCCCAGGGAAGCACCTGTCTGCAAAGTATGCTAAGTGCTGCATTACGTGATGGCATAATTTACTGTCTGCTACTGTCTGAAGTCTTTTTGTAATAATTATCATCGGATAATGAAACAGTACATGAAGTGGACATGCTTCGGTATAGTATATGCTCCAGCATAGACACTAAGAGTGGGCGTCACCTAATGGCTCATAGACTGGCAGTGATTGCCTGTCAGTCAGGGGCAGCTAAATCAGAAATTCACTGTAAGGTTAGCTTAACCACACAAAAAGGGCTAAATTCTGACAGCTAGGACAAGTGTCATTCTTGTATACTAGACAAATAGGGTTGAAATATAAATATTATGTGCACATTGGGAGCAGGTACTATGCAGAGGTTTATTATGTAAAGCAATACTGCTGTAAGGTAAACACATAGGCCTCAAGCGGCTTGTTAATGACACGAGCACATACTGTCATGTGCGAAAACCCATACATTTTAAAATGTACATCTGGTGGGCAATAGTGAATACAGAGTCGGAAAAGTCTGTAAAATGAATAATGAAAATAACAGAATTCATTTTTTCCTTTAAGTGTGGATTTTCCAAGATTAATTGCTGATCCAGCCTTGAAACCATTAAGCTTGAAATATAACAAGACCCCATCTCAAGTAGGCCGTCACCGTGTTTGATTATTTGATAAATGCCTTCGAAACATAATTCAATTAAAAAGTAATCATCCAACATTTAGATATTGCTGAGATGGCTGACTCAAAAGGGCATTGTGGCCATTCCGAAGAGCGTTAATCCTTCGAGACTTAAGGAAAATTTCAATGCAAGTAATACAATATAAAAATTGCGTGATATTATTATTACCAGTGTATCAGTATGTTGTTATTTATTACCAGTGAAATTGTTATGAAAAGGTAAAACCTAAACCTATTTTTATAGATATTGGACTTCACATTGAGCCCTGAAGATAGTGCAGTCATTGATGGTTTGGATAGAAATCTGATGATGTTTGAAATGAACATAATGAAAGGGTCGGTTTGAGTTTTGCGAACGAAACTTTTGTTAATATTCTGGTATGAAGCAACGAATAATTTAATTACGAAATTCGTATCTTATAGAGTTGATAAACATCCGGAGTACAAGAAGTGGATTGAATATTCCTAGAGGGCGAATGCAGTTTGGTTTATCAGCTGACATCCCTTTCCGACATATCTTTGTCTATGAGTCTTCTGATTCAGTGTTCATCTACAAAGTAGGTTTGCAACGTACATGTAGTTTGCTGTAGTAATTTTGCTTCGTTTTAAGCGATAAATGCATCACTTAATTTGGAAATGAAAGCGTTTTCATCATAGCTTCACAGACGCTAATAGTCGGTAATTTATAAGGCTGAGCTCGAATTAATAGCATTTCCATCCAGTATCAATCCGCTTAATGTCCATCAGCACTTTTCGGTGCCCTTCAGGCGCATTTTAGATCAGTTACTTCGTAAGAATTAAAAACTCGAACGAGTTAATTAAATGTAGCAGATAGTTTAATCAGAGTAAGTTGGTTTGCACTAGCCAATCGTATGATTAGACAGCGTGAACGACTATGTCAAACGCCTTAACAAAGTCAATGAATGTGCATATACATGTACCTGTTTTCCTATATCCAAAATGGTCTCTTCTGTGATCATTGCCTGACTCTTTAAATAATGTATAGATTATGACATTATGGTATATTTCCCTTCCCATCGATGACAGTTTTCAACAATGTATACATTACGTAATATTTCCCAGTTTTCGATGCTAACGTTTAGTGGTGAATTCAAACGAATAAATCAATCACCTCAAACTTTTACGAGTGTTAATTAAGCCTAATTGCAAACAACAAATAGAAGTGGAAGAACAACAATCTAATTTGCCAAATTAGCAAGTTGGAGTGTGATATTAGTGCAGCCAATAATTTGGCCCAGTTATATCGCAGTTATGGAATGGCCATGGATGACGAGCAATTGCTCAACCACAATTAATGGCCTAAAGTAACGCAGTGGCAATAGAGGAGCCCACGTGCAGTTTTAATTAATGTTTTAACCTCTTGTTTGGCTTCGGTGATTATCGAACCGGCATGTTTTGTCATGCAGCTGCTGTCATTCGATTTAGCATCAGCACAATTTGCAGGGTTCAGCCTAGGCTAATACATGTACGTGTGTGCAAACTGCAAAGCCATAGTGCTAGGTGCACTCACTGAATGCAGGATATGAAAAGAAAACATTCTGCCATTTTCCCACTTCAAAGTTGCTCCAACTGGTAATCCCCTTGGCATTTTATATTCAGCGTCACGCAGTGGTGAACAATGCGGGCTAAGATAAGACTTAGTCCACTTGAGTTGGCATTAATAATTTCCAATGGGCCTGGGCGGAGCCAGCTTCAGCCAATCATACCGCCCTGATGGTCACGGAAACGCTGGGAACACGTAATAAGAAAGGCCTGCAGGTGATCCACCTGTTGCACATCCAATGTGGAAGATCAGGCTATTGGTTAAACCGAAATCCACTTGCCTTAACGCATAAACGCTTGGTCAGGCAAGCAAAGAACTAGGGCGTTTTTCTCGGTCCTGGTGTGAACACCAAACAGGAAGCCAGAAAGACAAAGTTGTTTTGGCAAAGGAATCGCCAGCAATGATGAAAATTAGGAGGACCCTTTCGTCGCCTGGGCTACTGTCCTTCTTGCAAGTACTGACCATGCTGGCGCTGATGTCAACCCCCAGCTTGACGCAGGAAATTGATGGTAAGGGAGGAATTTTGCTTTTGGCAATTATACAGTATTACCATGGTCTTTAAGAGTTGGCAATTATAGTAAACTAATTTGAAGATGTGCATCTTTTTTATTGCATGGCGGATATGAGGATTGTGGTTGCAAAGCTGGTATTGGAAAAAAGAACGGTTGGGTTAAGATCGGTAATTACTTAAAAACTAAACTTTATTTTCGTTTAATTCTGTTTGTGCCTTAAACCCACACTTATGTAGATTTTTGTTTGTGCAACATGAGACAAGAACATTTTTTTCAGAACGTGAGCTGTGCTTATAGCTCGTACGTCGTGTGCCATTCACAAACATTATACGTTAATCCGCACTCGATCGTTGGGTTATCGCTTTTCAACTTTTGTCTGTTGAAACCGAGAACGCAGCTTAACACATCTGATCGAGTGTGGATTAGCGTATAATGCTTATCAATGGCACACGACGTATCAGCTATAAGTACTGCTCACGGTCCGAAAAAAAAAGTGTTGTGCACACTAAATCTACATAAGTGTGGGTTTAAGTCACAGTAAGAATTAAACCGAAATAGTTTAGTTTTTAAGTTATTAGTGATTCTAACCCAACCATTCTTTTTTTTCACATCCCAGCTTTTGTAACTACACCCTCACATACACTGTATTTGATTTGATTTGGTCAGGAATTTAAAGAGGATTTAAACTATTATGTTATGTGAAGATTGTGATTCACTTGTCCGTAAAATAGCCATTGAACGTGAATTCTCCATCCTGAATTCTGAAATTATGTATCTGGCAGTTGACAGTACAAGATGTGGATATCGAATTTTTATAATATTTAGGCCAATAGCTAGATGGGGCCAATATAAAATTTCAAACATTGTGGATACATAGGTTCAAACATAGGTGGATACACAATATTGTTTGGTATCATTAATAACATTATTTTTGCGTGTACATTTGGCTTAAAACGTGACAACAAATATTTCATAATTATTTTTCGAAACAGTAATAATCGAAGGGATGATCACAGGCGAATTTTTTTGATTGTACTGACATTATGCAATGTTGCTGCCCGCTCCTCCATAGGGACAACGAGAAAGTAGGCTTTCCCTAACGGCTCGTATGCTCGCAGTGATTGCCTTGCGGTTGGGCAGCTAAATAATTAGCGCTATTAGGTTAGGTCAAGATGCAACAACATCAAATAATACGTGAAAAGTATAAATTGCGATGAGAAGAGTTGAAATATAAATATTTTGTGCATATTTGGTAGAAATATAAGTACATGTATGAATATTATGCAATAGATAAAGGGTATCCAATTTTGTATTTTTTTTTTTGGAAAAACTCTGGCCAAAAGTTAAGTATGCTTTTCTGTGCGAACATTGAACCTTTTCATACCCAAGTGCAATTTAGTGGTTTAGATACTGAACTGAATACTTGAATTATGCCGAATGACAATTCACTTTATGTAGCTAAAGCATGTGTTAGGTTTTAGAATCACTCTAACGATGTTATGTCATACTTTGTTTTGAGATACCATAGACTGTTGCACACGTGTTAAATACATGTACTAAGGATGGCTTTCATTTAACAAATCATGCAAGAACGTAAAGTGTGTGAAATATGAAAAAATACTTTTGAAGATGCTTATAGTAGATATGTTCATAAGAAAAATTAGAGTAAATTTCAATCATTGGTACATCGTTTTTCATCCTAAGAAACGAGGGCACATTTTAGGGCTGTGTGTTGAAAATATTTTCTTCGTTTGTTATCATGGTTAGCAAAATTCCCCAGGCATTCGGTTTTCATGCAGTGTTTCTGGGAAGATCCACTTAAGGTATTTACCGGCTTCCCAGAACAGTAACGTAATTGTGAATGTTGGTTGTTTTTTTTCTTTCTCATCTGCCAAATCTGTTTATGTTCCTACTTTATTGGTTTCTAAAATTCGACGAAGCTTTTACAATTCAAAACAATTGCAATTGTGTTCTTCACCATAATCCGCCCAACAACATAAACATAAAGAAGGCAATGAATGATCTTTTCACAATATTTCCTCATAATTGGAAGGCGATCGTGTAATATCAAGTTTTCTATCAACAACATGCTTACCAATGAGCCATGCTCTGTTCCAGTGTGCCCAGTATACACAAGTCCATTGGGCAAGCCCTGTATAAGGCAACTGGTGAAGTTTCTGTTGAGAAAGAAAGCGTTTCTTCTTTTATGATCGTTATTATTAAATATGTATGCTGTTCGTCGGTTTGAATCGATTTTTCTGTTCCGTTTATGAATATTTAGACCCATATAATCTCTGGCTCAACTTTTTAAATTATTTTCCTCCACCATGTTCTTAAGGGAATTTTGCTAATCTAACTTACATTTGGCGGCATTTTTACAAAGGAAACCGTGTGGCCTGCATTATTCTAAGTTCATCACCCCACGTTGAGACACTGAGCAAGGTTCAGAAACTTTGCATGCGATGTTGCCTTTGAATAAATTATGTATACCATTAGAAATGCTTATGTTTATGACCAACGCATCCAATTTGGGGAGTTCATGGCAAACTTTAAACTTTGTAATGATGTTACAACCAACATTAACTTGCGCTTTTCAATCCACGTTTCTTTCCGGGTACGTGTATATGAAATTTCATCATCTGAAAGTCACATTAGGGTTTGTAACGGGCTTGTAATACTAATGTATTACTCATGTACTTATCAACACAAGACGTTTATGGGAAAATCTGCCGATGTCTAGTACTGTGCCATATGGACAGATATCCCCAGTGTATTATACTTATTGCATTTGAGAGTAGCCTATGTTTACTTGGTTAGTTAGCTGATTATTTGTAAATTACCAAACCATGTGCGCGACTGCAACAATCCAGGGAATAGAAAGGAGAGCTAGGAACATAACATCTTTTTTTGAAACTATGATAGGTGACTTTCTATGCAACTGGAAAGCTATTCAGGCAAGTCATTATTTTATAAGCAGGAATTAAATTTGAAAAAGTTACCTTAACTTCAAGTTGACACGCATTCAAAATGGCCGCTGAAGACTTTCAGCGTATTAGCACCGCACTCCTCCAAATACAGCACTGGGGATTTAATTCATTTTGAGGCTACTTTTAGATTGTAACTACTATGTCGATTTGCAGGCATTGACATTGGATCATTTAGTGTTTTAGTACTATGAATAATTTGTTAAATTACTAACTCGAGGATATGATTTCATTTGTTCTTTAAATGGCCAAAATAAATATGATCATGAATGTTGTATGTTCATATTCAGTGTACATGTATGTTGGAACAATTTTTTTATTAATGTAAATTTTAAATTATACTTTGAACCACTTTATCAGATCCGTATGTACAGAGTTGGTCTGGTGATGCTGTTGCTTTAGTTAATGGATAATTGTCAGCCTGAATAGTATGATTAGAAATTAAAAGCACTAGAGCATGATATCAGAATTTCTTCATTGCTCACTAATATGCAACCCAGAACCATGGATTTTTGTCAGTATCATTGTGCTCGAATTCGATTCCAATTTCCAGATAGCCTTATGATCGCATATACTGATTTGTTCAATTATTTTATATCGTTTTATCTATCTAGCCCCACACATTCGCTGGCTGCATTACGTTACCATTGCGTTGAAACCAAATTAACATGATTTATCAATAGACTCCCAGCACAATGTTGATTAGCATGACTTGATTGTTAGCTTTTTGCCTTCATGATCAAGTTCAATTGGATATAATTTGCAGTCCTAAATATAGGAGAAATCCATTTGAACGTTCCTCCATTTGAGGCAGTTATAGGGCATTACTCGGAAACTGTAAACAATAATCGATTCCATTTTGTGTACCTATATACTTTTGGTAATTGTCAGGAAACTTAAGTGCTTCGTAACATTTAGCGGTCTACATGATTTGGTACATTCAATCTTGGGATGAGAAATAAGGAACCGAAATTAATAAAAAACGAGATTGATGATGTATTCAATTTGCCGTATATCATTTTATGTGAGTTGAGGTGGAATTAGACGGCTTACATGTATGTATCATTCATTATTAATATGGCAAGTGGCCTTACTTCTTAATCTTACATTTGACCTATACAATATTAAATCGTTTAAGGGTGCATTTTATACACTGCGCTCAAATATTGGTCAGAAAATGTAGCTATCAAGGAAAATTACATAAATCTTTCATATGCATGTACTTGAAAATCTTAAAAAAACGTCAGCAAAAGTTAAAAGTTTTAGATGGTTTGGAAGTATACTGTATTTATAGATTACGAAACAGCCATAATGCAGTTTATGAGAATATAATACTTGACGAAATTTTGAAAGATGTACTAAATTGGTTTATTACAATAGTAAATTTGCATGTTAGAGAATCAAAGTAACCCTAGCATCATCGCCAGAGATAGAAATTAATAATGGCAGAGTCAGTTAGGGAGTTTCGTTAATCAGTGAGGTTTCTTGACAGAGTAATAAAAAATTGTTCAAAATTGGACATACATGTAGCAAGTTACAATTTCAGTTTGCAACCTGATAACAAAACTAAAATCTAGAAGGTACTCTGAAAGATCTCTCAGACCACTAAAATTCAATGGCAAAAATAAAAAAATTCTGCAATGAACTGATTATTTTAAAAATTGGCCATTAATTAAAAATTAGTATGGAGAGAAATGTAAGATGGCTCAAAGAAAGTGCATAATTTGTTATATTTCCGACCTTGAGCAACTCGAACAAATATTATGAAAGCAATATGCTTATTTTTTTCCTGCTCATTCCTACCTGTCAGCATATCAATGAGCATATTTCATGAGTTGCTTGGATAAACTTCCATCTGTTGCTGGTGATGAAATCACTCTGTTGTTATTATCGCAATCAGCCTGTGAAGCGCGTCAGTTTAATCAGCAGTGATTTCACATCGTTCTGATGTAATACGCCTAGTGCATATCAAAACAACTAGACTACCGAGTTAATTTGTTGCCAATCTTACGATTGAACAGTTGGTAAAACAAACAAAAAAACAAGTCACTTTGTGAAGTACTGTACATGCACTTAAAGTCTGCCTAGAAACACGCTGATGACATGTTTAGGTATGACTTCAAATTTCCATGTACAGGTGCAGTATAGTCGAGTTCGTGCACCTTGTTGTAATTGGCAACCACTCGAAAGTTTTTTTTTCCACAAGCCATTTCTCAGTACATGCGCTATGAATGCTTAAGAATTTTTATTAAAAAACCTCACTTTCCGCTCGATATATTGCAACCTTATCTGCCATTTATGTGGAAACCCTGCGTGTGAATTTTTCACAAATATGATTTATTGGGCAACGAAACTAGTTTTACGGTTTTGTATGGCTAAATTAATTTCCCCTGACCTCTTTCACTTTCTTCCTATATACCCATGTAAGGGAGGCGAGCAAATGCCATAAAGAAAAATCTTACATGTGTACATGTACATGTATACTTGCAGGTTGGACTTTTTTTTCTCCATAAAACCTAAGGGCGCTTTTTCTATAGCGTCACTGCATTTCTATATTCATTATGTGCACTGAACTGAAAAAAATACTGAATATTATGAATGACAACACAAGCTTTACACAAAGCGCAATAGTTTTTCAACTTGATAGCTATAAGTATGTTTTATTACAGAAATAGAATGGAGGTAAAGCATTTGCTGGATTTGCAGCATTTGCAGCGATGCTTTAATTCGATGGCGGTTCCTAAAAGGAAGCCCTGTTGTTAATACTGTGTAGGCAGAAACTTAAATGACATTTCTTTCATCTAAACGCGGTGGATTACAAACAAACCTGATCATTTTTAATTTGTTCAATATAGCAGTAGGTTTGAAAATAGCATGTTATACATGTGTATGCTATCATAATCTTCTATGGCTCCAAGGGTACAGCACCACCCTCTATCACTCAAAATGGGCCCCTAGCTAATTCAAGTGTATTTTCAAATTTCAGAATATAATTTGCAGCATAGACAGACTCCAGATTCTTCGTTTAAGGAACTCTTAGATGCCTTAGAGGAACTCACCGAAGGGACACCACAAGAGACGCCATCTGATTCCCAACAGGATGATCAATTGATGAATTCCAGAGTACGAAAGGCTGGCACGAGCAGGCCCAAGTTTGATCCAGGGTACAAATGGATCGGTTTGGGGAAGAGACCATCTGTCCCAATTGGACCTCACATTGTAGGTGACTTGCGACACTTCTTCGAGACTGCGAGAAACAGATTAGCCAATGAATACATGGAAAGCAATGGTCAAAACGTGTTGCTGTTGGAAGATGTCAGAAATGGGGATGCAAGACAAGACAGGAAAGGCGACGATGGAACTTTGAAATTTGTCCATAGATCCAAGGAAAGTGGCACGAGGAAAAGCCATTACAATCCTTCCCTGTTGTGGACTGGTTTGGGGCGTTGATTTTCAAGGAAAATTTCTTAATCATTGGGGTTTTAAAAAAATCGTTCTTCTCTTATTGCAAATTCAAATTATTTTTAATATTTTCATTTAATTATATATTATTTAATCCAAGCATTTCCTTCGATGATAAATATTTCATCTGCCACCAAGTTTCATATTCAGTTCAATATGCGTTTGGTTTATTTATTCCTTGATCTGCATTAATTAGAGGGCATATTATTTTACGATACGACTGAATCGATTGGTGAAATTTACAGCAAATTAAAGTACTTCCTCAAAATAACTAATCCATGACGACCTATCGTTTATTAAATGTATGGCATGAGACATATCATGTACAGTATAATGTATATAGGGTATAGGATGAAAAAGGGACGCAGAATTTAGACATGCATTGTACTGTGGATTAACTAACCTTTGTCGATCTACTGACAGTTCAGAAGAATGTCTTTCACAACAATAATATTCAAATGTCCATTTAGAATGTGTAGGTGATATGACCATCACGTGGAGTTAACGTGGCAATGTATACACGAATTTAAAACCCACGTCGTATTATACATGTATAGTTCAACATTTTCATTGGAATTCACAACAGCCGTTTTGTATACAATTAAATGATATTTCGAGGAAGTATACTTGAGCCTGTGTACCATTTCATAGACCAGTGTTAATAAAAACGATTATTTATTGGCATATGCATATGTAAGCAACATCAACCTGATTGATATTTAAGGTGAATTGTCACTTATTAGAAATCGGGATTTTTCGCACACATTTGTAATCGATTATGACGCGAGACGTAATTTGCCCGAATTACTAGAATTGTAGAATCATTAATGTGCAATCTAATACTTTCTTCTAGATTTTGTAATAAGAAATGTAACTTTTTTATCAGTTTTGGCATACTGATTTGTGATTTCACGAGCAAATAGTACCGATAAACAAAATTCGTGTCTTTTCTACTCCATGCACTAACTGCCAAAGACGAATTTACCATTTACCATATTTAAATATCTGATCGATATGTCGACTGTTATCAACATTCAAAACCAAAACCTCTAGCTTTATTATTGAAAATTGAAAAAGAACCGATTGAATCAACTCTTAAACGATTTGAATTTTCGCGCCAAGCTAGATAATCGCCTTGACACGATTCTAGAGCCCTCTAGCGCTAGAAAAGTCATGTGAGGTGACGTAGCGGCAAAGTCATGTGCGCGTGATGTTACGCATTCCGAATTCCAACTACCGATCCTGCTAGATAAGAAGACATTCAAAACGAAAGTCTTTTTAACCTGTTTTCATTCGATTGACACTGGAGCTACAGCCACTGTGAAGTAAGTATTAAGGTGTGTTTTCCATATTTAGCCTACGTTTTCATATACGCTTGACTCGTTTGGACATTGATTAGATTTTGAGACCTTGCTTGACCAGGTCAGTGTACATGCTAACCTCATTTGCTGAAACTATTGTTGTACGTCCAAGCCCATAGCACTGCCTGTTTTCTATTGAGCCTAAACATTGTCGAGATTGTCTTCCTCACTGTACAGTAAGTCATTTCCGCGCAGGACGTCCTGTCTGTAAATGCCTAGAATTTGTCCTCAAAGCATGTAAACTGTCCTAATCCAAATATTCGTAAAGGTGTATACAAGAAGGTGTCATGTCCAGGGAGCTGGTTGTGGACTCATGGACGGCATCACGTGCCCCTGTACATGTAGACCTATTTAAATGGACTGTGTGGTTTTGTCTTTTACTGTTGAACTATACGTGCTGATGTTTTAGTTAGTGTAGTTTTACTGTAACTGAAATATAGGCATGCATACCATTACTGTCAATTTAAAAAATACTGACAGTGATTCTGTTCATTAAGTTACCACAATACTGATATACCGAATCTACATGTTCATTTTTACTGTCGTCAGTATAAGGAGACTGGAATATCAATCTGTGTCAGTACCCCCCATTACACGATCAATAATATTGCCCATATGCCTATTTGTTGAAATTAGCAGTATTAGGACTACTAGCCGTGTAGGGACCCCTATAAATGGATGTTGCTAATGATAATCAGAACCCAACACGACCAGTGTTACTGTCCATATTTTGACACTGACTATAAGTTAGCCTATTCAAATCTTCGGATACGGCAGTATCCTATTAACGAGAATGTAACATCAATCTATCAGAATCGTGGCCTACTGCCAGTATTTGTTGAAATCGACAGTATTATTGACCGTGTACGGCTCGCATTTAAAAAAAAATAGATGAAACTGATGCATTTTAGCTCGCAGTAAGGTCTAATCTAGGTCTAAGCTAATTTAGGAAGAACATCATAGGGCAAGAATTAAAGTTCTAAATGTTTTCAACATCTTAGAATTTCTTGTATCTTTTGTTTTGCTCTTCATCTTTTCTCCCTTGTGCATGGCACTGGCATGGCATCAAACTATTCCCATAATTATATTAGTGTGGCCAAGCAAAAAAAAAAATCAGCATACAGTTGAAAATGTATGAAGCTGGTGGTTGTTTCAAAATGAATTTTTAATTAACGTAGACCTATGAGTTATCAGGACTGATAAAATCTACTTGTGTGTGATTGCCTTGTGATACATGTTACCACATTATCATGTTGTATGTTATCAGTGGCAGCCTATCTTCTGGCTAGGGTTTGTAATAAATATATTGATATCTAGGTAATCACATAGAATTATCATCATAGCACAGAGCTTTGTTTTGTTCTGGTTTTGACATTTTTATCATGCTCATGTCAAGTAGGCTACAAGCAACCTACCTTTAAACATGCTTATTGTTCTTATTGTTTTAAATGTCTGTGTTATTTGTTGTTTCTGTTCATGATTAGGTGATGGTTAAGATGACTGATACAGCTCCAAAAATGCCGGAAGACTTTCCATCAAATAACGAAATGCCAAGCCAGATTTCTTCAGATTCATCGGATTTCTCTCTCGTTTCTCACCCACCAGAATCCAATATCATTGTCAATGGCACTTTCTCTACAGTCCATGATATTAATTTTGGACTAAATAGCGCACCTGTTGACCTATCCTTCGAAGAAATGCAGTTCTCGGTACAGCGACTGCTGCAGGAAAATGCAGAACTGAAAGGTTAGAAAATCGTGAAATCAGTCACGTTTGAGGAAAGTTGAATGTTTTCCACAACAAACACAAAAGTATACAGTTTTAAATTATGTGCTTTATAACCTTTGTCTAGTTTAATAGATAAGTCGATTAGATTACAATATGAACACAAGATTGATCCCTTTACATTGGTATTTTTAGATGTTGTTCAACAAGACCATGAAACCATGAAAAATCAATATGAATTGATTTTAAGCTCAAAAGAACAGATTGAAACTTTTATGAAACAGCAGCTTCAACGGCGTGAACAAGCCAAAGCTTTCATTGACAAGTTGCAAGCAGAAAATGACCAACTTAAAAAAGAGTTGGTACGTTAATCTTTCTGCAAAAACCTTTAGCTGTGCTTCTTGCTGGTCCTGATGGAATAATTTTAAACATTTGCAGGAGAGTCGAGGTGAAGCGTCAGATAAACAGAAACAAATTGAGCTGTTGGAGGCTGAGCTGGAGAAATTGAAACTTCAGTGTGATTCCAATACTGAGGAAAACGAGCAAACCATTCTGTATCACCAGTTGCAACTGGAAATGGTGGAACTGCGAGCAGATTTCAATCAAATGAAGGGCAGCCATTCACATCTGCTTGCGGAGAAGCGGGAATTAGCAGCAATGAATGCAGAGTTGCAAGCCAAGTTAAGTGCCTTGCAGCAATCACCTGATGTAAGTGAAGTATTTAAATTTTCTTGAAGTTGTGGAAATTAGTCGATTAGTTGGACCATAGAATTTAAACTTTTATTTTTCTTAGGAATTCATTGCTGCTAGTGATGGGTCTGGTGATGGTGGGGATCAGCAAAGCTTTCTCCTAGTTCAACCAACGTCAAGTTCAGCATGTGAGAAAGGCAACAAAAGCTTTAAAGTAAGCCAACTAGTGAACGACATCATAAATCATGACATTTGGCATGGTCAAAAATCTAATTCGCATTACTTTTCTTAGATGGAGGAGCACACTATTAAGGGACTTTTGGCTCAGCTTAGCCTGGAACAGAGTAAATCACAGGTTTTATTCACGGATTTGGATAATGAGAAAGCAAAGGTAATTTATGAACCAGTATATGGCGAATTTTATGAAATTGACATAAATAAATTTGCAGCTATTCAAAGATTGTGAATACTTTTACTGCATTCAAGCTAACACGTGTTATTATGGCATTAGGTAGGGGAGTTGACTAAACAAGTTGAAGGCCAGGAAGAAGTCATTCGACGCCTTGTTTTGGGAAATCAGGAGAAGGACGCCGAAGACCAGGGCCCTGCCTTGATTGCAGAGTTGCAAGCTTCTGAACATAAAATTAACGTTGCCAATGGTTATATTCAGAAGTATAGAGATAGGTATGCTATTGTTTCTTTTAATATCTTATTAAAATGTGATGAAAAAAATCGGTATAAATTATCACGTCACTTTCTTAATTCAGATGTGACGCCCTGGATAACGAGCTTCACATTTATAAGGAGAAATTTGAAGCACTTCAGTCTAACGAACAATGTACCATCGCCAAATTAACAGCAGAAATACAATGCTTAAAGAAAACCCTTGAAGCAGAGCAGTTCCAGAGTGCTGAGGACAAGTGAGTATCATCTAAGTTTCATTCACCTCTACCTTTAATAAGCCTACATTGGTAATTTTTAACACTAACATCTTTTCCTGCAGAAAAACCTTGCAAGAAGTCCAATACAAATTGGATTTAGTAATGCAAGATAATCAACAGTTGCAACATCAACTGGAAGACTTCTCCCAAGAACAGTTAAGCAAGGTAAACATCCTTTTGCTGACCAAGATCCAAATAAATTACCTTTGCAGCTGTAGTTATCAAACATTTTTAGTACATTGAAGCAATTTTATCTTTCTATTGATAGAATGTGAACATGTTCTTATTGTTTAAATGTACCTCTATATAGGGACGACAGTCAGAAGCATACTATTGTCTTCAAATAAAGACTCTACAAGAAAAGTTCGACTTGCTCACTGCCAATTTGGTTAATTGTAAGGAAGCATTAGACGCCAGAAATGCTGAATTGTTAGCCACAAAGGAAGAACTTCAACGGCTGCAAGCTGAGGCTGAAACTATTCCAATTTTACAGGCACAGGTATGCCAATTTAATAATTCCCGGACATTTTTATTTTCAATATCTCATTAGTGTCATCGTGCCCATGGAAAACTTGGATGCTACTAATTTCAATTTCATGTTGCAGGTGGAAGTGTATAAAGCTGATTTCCGTGCAGAACGTGAGGCCCGCGAAAGTGCACAAGCAGAAAAGGAACATGCTTTGGAAGAATTGAGGGCAACGAAAATCAGGATGTCGCCTAATAACAGATACGGAGAACATGCACACCGGTCAAATAGGTATGTACATTTTTGCTTTAACGACTACAGGGAGTTCTCAAATATATAAATACATGCTAATATGACATTTCAGTACAAAGGCCCTCCTTACTAACATACCAACCATTAAAATTACATTTATCACAGCATCACCCATTAAATAAATATTTTATTTGCATATATCTTTTTATTAATGTAGTACACATTTTCTGTTGGGTTTCATGTAACGTTGTGGTTTTCACGAACCAACTACACTGTACTACGTTAAGCAAGGGCTCCCTGAACCTTATTATAAATTAATAATCATTTACTTGAGTTCTTGATTTTACTCCCAATTATTAACATATTAGAAGGCATGCCAGGCAATCGAGTAACTTTGCCGCTGATGACGAAGCAATGGATCAGTCAACAGTTTCAGCAATTCCCTCCAATCCATCTGCTGTAAGTTGACATCTTGTCAATTATTAAACAGAATTATTAATTAATGACATGCTTTTCAAATTCTGTCATTTTGATGTTTTTAGCCACAAATGCACAATTTTGGAGTGGGAGCTGGAATGGCTGGCAATATGAATACTACAACAGCAGCTGCTGCACAGGAGGAGACCTTGTACATTTGCCCAAAGTGTAATTTAAAGTTTGATAGCTATCACCCATTGCTCAATCACGTTAATGAGTGTCTTGACAGGGATTAACATTGTCATTAAGAGAAACCTATAACATTCGTTAAGTTTTTCTTAACCCATTCACTCAGCATCTGAATGTTATTGTATTTTACCCTAGGAATGATTTTCCTGACTTGCCCCTACAAATTGCAGATTGAAATAATTTTCAAAATCATACAGTTTGTTGGGAATGTTGACAGCATTACAATTTAAGCCTATAGTATGCAATATCTACAATCTTAAAATTATGTTCAGTTGGTTATACGAATATATCAACTAATAAAAAATGCCAATGGTACAATAGGGTACATGGTGTATGGGGTGAAAGAATTTCAATCATTTCTTGGAATGTTCTTGCCAGTTGGTAATTTATTGTTGCCCCAACATGTCAAACACATTATGACATGTGAGCCACAGAGCAAGTGATTACTGAAGATTCCTAGATAAATCAAAAATACACTGTGCAATATGAAAGAGGACGAGTTCCTATCTGTACATTTCTATTCTGTTATTCAACCAGCGTGAAGAAAGGATTGGTTGCACTTTGCTGATTTCATATCGTTCTGATTGTAAATACTAAGGTTAACAGGTATTAAAGGAAATTTTCACAATCCTACTTTTTGTCCAGTGATAAATGTGGTTCATGTACCAAAGCTGTATGCCCACTGTAGGTGACAATTATGGAGGGTTGTCATAGGCAAGCTTAAAGTTTGGTGATGCCTGAAGTAGTTAGAAATAACAATGCATTTGAAAAAAGTTTTCTTTCATAAAATATCTTTTACGAAATCCCCCTTGTGCAATAATGTGTGAAAGTTGTATGAATATTGCATTGCTTTTAAGTCGTATAGTAGCTCTCATGAGGGAGGCTAACTGAACTACTTCTATGTTTTGTGTTCTAATTTTTTCCAAATTTGAAATTGATTAGGGAACATTTAGTACATGAAATTGTTATTATTAGGCACCATGGGCTAAATTATTTGATTATAAAATATATCCAGATTATTAAACATAGAAATTGATTGTGAATTTACTACAAAATGTTTCTGGTAACAAATTATGGTTTAAGCCTATTTCATAATAAAGATAATGTTATCCTCTGCATGGTCGCCCATAATATTGCTTGAGATTATGAAAAGTTTCCAAAACAAGTCTCAAATGAAATTATTCATAAAGTTTTGAATTATAAATCTCGGTTTGAATGCTTTTTGCTGGACATCATTCATCCAAGGCCTTCTCTAAATCAAATCCGTAGGGCTCCGTAGATTTAGTAATGGCGCTTCAACTTCCGTCCGCTTGTAATTTCATTCCGCATTCTGCAAAGACATCTAGCATGGGAAGAAAATCCGAATGTTTGTGGAATGTTTTGATATTGGTATATCACGTGAAATAATGTTTATAAAACACCGAATTGACGCATTAGAAAGCCATTCTCGGTCGACTGGACGAGGAAACATTCATCTAGGTCGTTAACTGCTATAGTTTTTTCACAAAGGTAAGTTTTATTAATTATGCATTGATAGCCTCACATAGTTTATATTGTGCAGGATAAGTGACATAATTACAGTATCAACAATGTACAATTAATTGTATTCAAATGTCTACATTTCTGCTGCATGCCCGAGGTATGTGCGTTGATTTTTTAAATATTGCTAGCATTTGAAAGCGAATAGAGTATAGCCATGTTCAGCGTGTTTACATGTACATGTATAACTGAGAAAATTCCCTTACGTACTTGTTGGCATAGTAATCGTCCCATTATATTGCTGAAATTTAAACACGTGGGTTACTTTTCCTGTCACCGGCGTTACCTTCGCCATATCGTTTTTAGGTGACTTGAAATGTCTTTTCACTTTCTTTTTAGCTAGCATACATCCAAGCTCGATGACTTCCCATAGTGAAAGCATTGATATCCCCAACCACAAGCTTACATTGCCGCCAATAATTCCAAGCAGATCCCATATCTAAATTAAAACAATAACGAATATCAGGATATTAATTTAAAAAAAACTTTCGAAAATATAACTTTCAGAATAATTTTAATTGTAATTTTTCTTCTATTACAATAAGTACGTGGCTATTAGTTTTTGAACAATTTCAATAGTAGTACTTCATCATACTACAAATTCAAATGAATGACATGTAATATTATTTCAATAATGCCAACAGCACCTTGGCCCCAATAACTTTTGCAAGCCCGTCTTGGCGATTACTTGCACATTCCGAAAAGTTTCAACAACTGGTGACTTTGTTTTTATTATAACGTTTTGTGTGTTTTTAACCATGCAAAAGGTTTATATTGATGATATTATACTTACGCTATACATTGCCATTTTTCTGACTGTGACATAGCATCTGAAGGATCCTCTTTTCTTCCTCTCCACTCTATGTGATTTCTTAAGGGGTTTAATTCTTCAGAGATGTTTCTGAAAAGAGATGAATATCACAAGTACATACATGTATGGAGTACATGTATTTGATTTTCTCATTATGTGCACACAACGAAAAAGTGGGCTTCTCCTAACAGCTAAAAGACTTTACGGGGTAAGTTGCTAATGTATGCCTATCGGTTATACGTGTAGGTGGATAGATTTAGTTAGGTTTGGTTATGTTAGAATAAACAGAAAATTTGCAAGCCGTCGGTCAAGCTTACGTGCTGTTAGCTGAAGCACACTGTATGGAGATGTGTGCATATATGGTTTGCTCTCAAATAAATATTGAATCCACTACTTATTGAACAATATATAGGAATATAGGTTAAAATCTGTTATACTAAAAAAATGAGTTTGCATACCAAATTATAAGTAACTCACATGGTTTTATGTAATTTCTTCGTGATGGCGTACTGTAAACAAATGAAACAAATTATATTTGTATTCGTATAGTTACTAAAGCAAAATGCAATTACGGCAGTCTCATCACTGGGTTTAGGCCATGAATTTTTTTGCCACAACTCATTTGCCATGTTTGCAATCTATTGTATTTGCTTCTAAATACAAGTAGTCACGAAAGCCTTTTATGGCATTTTTTGCAAAGTTGTAAGCATTTGATAATGACAGGGTGGCAAACAAGTCCTAAAAAAGTCCTAAAAAAATAAAAAGTCCTAAAAGTCCTAAATATTTAGAAAAGTCCTAAATACCCTAAACAATTGAAGAATTGTTGCAAATTATTATAATCCTTGCACCAATTAAGTGTGAAGATGGTG
>JAQGAF010002309.1:0-23495 GCA_034687865.1 Kryphioiulus occultus | reverse complement strand
TTAACAAGTTTATGGGCATATTTTTGTCAGTATAATTTTGATCATAAAAATTCCAGGTCAAATTTTACATCTTCCCTAACTTTGTTAAATTCCCTGACTTTCAAGGTTTTTCCAGGTTGTGGGAACCCTGTCAATATTAACCCGATCATTCCATTTCCCTCAGTATCTCGAAAAGGAGGACGCCCCCATCAGCGGCAACGACTCGCCGCCCATGCCCCATCGGCCCAGTCTCTTGGGCTCGCCGCCGAGACACATCAAGGAAATGGCTGCGGCTCACGACCCTCTTAAGAAGATTCCTTCTTTGTTCGACATCGAAGTGAAACCGCCCCAGAACGTAATGCCACCTGGGGGCAACCAACAACAGCCGCAGCAGCCAATGAGGTGAGTCCTTGCACATTGCGAGGTCGTATCCATCGAGAACAAAGTTCAATGTCGAACTTGATGTTTCAGGCCAAACTTTTATTCCGAGATGGGTTCACCCGGACCAGGGCCCAGACCGCCTTTGCTGCCCTTCCCGACGTCCTCGTTCGATCCCGACCAAAACGACTTTCCTTACGAAGAGGAAAACATGGGGCCCGGATATGGTCCAATGGGCCCTGCCCGTGGCAATGGACCTCGTTTCGACTCGCCCCATCGCATGCAGTCCTTTGGTAACCAGCAGCATCAACAAGCACCAGAACCGTTCATGATGGACATAGACGATCGCTATCCGCCTATGGATGAAATGATGTACCCGCAGGACGAAGGTAACCCAAGAAAAACCACGGAACTGCAAACAAGTCCAGTTTTGAAATTCTTGAAAAATTTGAGTTAATTGAATGCATACGCTTGTAGATGAGGATATGTACGACAACGAGGATCAACAAGAGCAGCTGGGCCCCAACCAAGACAGGCAGTCGTTCCACCCGATTCCGTGGAGGAATTTGGCAATTTCTGACATCGACATGAGGCAGGGTCCTCCGAGCGCTGCCAGCGGGGAAGACCTCCCTAGTGATCAAGGCAGAAGCGACACGGGTAACGACCGAGAAAATAGCCGCTCGAGTGACAGCGACGGCGATGCGAACAAACTGTCTGATGGCAGCTCAGGTGGAAACATACTCATCCCGCTCCACCTGCCCAAGAAGCAGCGGGAACTGTTCCTTCGCATCCAGCAGGTGAGAAAATCAGGCTCATGTAAAGCTCGCTGGAATCGATCCAGAGGCTAATGTCGAATTTCTTCCGTAGCAACAAAGGCGAGCAGGCGCGAGTCAGGAAGAACCCGACAAAGGAGACCCGAAGAAAAAGGAGGACGAACAGCCAGAAGCTAAAGTCGAGGCAGTAGAAGAGGAAGAGTCGTTCAAAGAAGACGTCGGGAAAGCGGAAGACGAGGAAGAGCTGGAGATCAAAAAAGCAGAGAAGGAAAGGTGGTACAGCAGCGACGAGGATGACGACGAGGACGAAGACAAGCCGTTGACGGCAGTGCTCAAGAAGCTGCAGCAAGAGGTGAGCTTTAGACGTAAAAGGGAAAACCTTGCATATTGGCAATTTGAAACTCAAGTTCCTTGACTTTCCCTGACTTATCAAATAAAATATTTCACATGTAAGTAAAATTAACTTATTTTACACACTTTGCCCATTCAAGTGTATATGTATCAAACATTTTTCAATTTTTTCAAATACAAATATCTGATTTTTTTTTCAAAATTGTCATCTTAAATTTGTGAAACAAAATCGCATTTTCATTCGTTGCGACCCCACGTATATTTTAGAATTGAAAAAGTCACAGGCAAAATTTTTACTAAAAATATACCACGAATGATGGAAGTCAGGTGGGCTTTCTTTTCTAAAAAAAGGATATGGGTGTTAATATTAACATGAGAACAATGCCTGCAAATTAACATTTAAAAGAATGCCGTAGGCGAAATTTTTGAAATACTGGAAATGGCGAATTGACCGAAAATTGATATTACAATTTTTTTTAGGTTTTCCCTGACCACATTTCATTTCCCTGACTTTCCCTGACGGTATGAACCCTGAAATACCAGGCTCTTATGCATTCTGTCTGTCAATTTCAGCCAATCCAGAAACCAGCCGAAGCACCGGTGCCACCAGTGTTCAACATTGCTCAAATGTTGCAGTCTATCGCGGGGATTGGCCAAGCTCCCGCAGAAGTCAAACCGCCACCGACAGCGGCAAAACCAGAACTGAACCGCGATCCTAGGGCTCACAGAATCGCAGAACTCAGGGACCCCCGAAGCCTCAGGAACAACGCCGGTCCAGACGTGAGAGATCCGCGGGTGCGGGCGTCACGTGACCCGCGTTTGCTGCCAAACCCTGTACCGGTCGAACTACCGCGGTTTAGCGATCCACGATTCAGCCCCGGTCCCTTCCCAGACCCCAACTTCCAAGAAATGAATTTTCCCAACGGCAAAGAACCACCGAGGCGGCCTCCGCTTCTGCGTACGCCTTCAATTCCTCCCCTCACGGACATTGAAATGAACGATCAAACCGCAAACACCTTTCACCCCATTCCGTACCGGCTACACGCCATCGCGGTGTCGCAGCCGAACTACAGCAGTCTTCTGCAGAAAACCGATCCGCGTTTGCTGCAGAGCGATCCCCGGCTGAAGAAGCGCATGGCCCTGGACCGGAGGCCCTCGATCGAGTCCATCGCGAACGAAAGCAAAATCAGAAGGCCGTCGCTAGAACGAGTCACAAGTGAGATCAGCAAAGCCCCAACGCAGGATGGGAACGTGAAGCCCGCACCAGTCATCAAGCCGGAACCACACGTTCCCACTCCAGCCGAGCTCGAGCCGCACGTCATGGCGAGCGTCAAATCCGAACTGATGGTAATGGCCAACATCAAGCCTCCAGGCTCAGCGCCGAACACAAAGTGCAATCCTCCCTCCATCCTGCGGCCAACCATCGTGCGCAAAGTGAAAGGTTCGCCGCAAGCCAGGCCGGTGTCCAATCTCTCCATTTACGAACAAGTGCTCCAGGTCACAGCCATGCCGCCCTCGCCGCTGATGGACGTGCCAGAGATACAAGAATGCGACAAAATACTCGAACCTGAAGCAGTCCACGCCAACAAAGACACGAAATTAACGGTGGCTTCACCTGACAGGCCACAGCCCGATATATTTTGCCACTCCAACGGGAGTTTCAACGCACTCATTGAACTTGATGACGATTCCGACAGCGACGCTGATGATCTGGTAATCATCGAGGCCAAGGAGGAACCAGACGTCCCGGAGGAAGCTGACACCAAGGTGCAAACAGACGTCCCGAAGGAAGCTGACACCAAGGTGCAAACAGACGTCAAGGAGGAAATTGACTCCAAGAAGCAATCAGACATCAAGGAGCAACAAGATGTCAAGAAGCAAAAAGATGCCAAGGAGCAACAAGACGTCAAGAAACAACAAGACGTCAAGGAGCAGCAAGACGTCAAGGAGCAGCAAGACGTCAAGGAGCAGCAAGACGTCAAGGAGCAGCAAGACGTCAAGGAGCAACAAGACGTCAAGGAGCAACAAGACGTCAAGGAGCAACAAGACGTCAAGGAGCAACAAGACGACAAGGATGCAGAATCCAACGAGTCCAACGATTTGGTCATAATCGAGACCAAGAAATCATCACTGAAAAAGGCTCCTGCTCCAAGGAAAGCACCCAAGAGGCCTGCAGCAGTGTCACCACCTTCAAATAATTGCATCGTCACCGGCGTCAAACTGGTGGTGAAGAAGCCCAAGCTGTCGGCTCTGAGAATCAAGAACAGCGTGGTGCAGTCCGCGCCGCTGGATTTCGAGAGCGCCCTCGACAGTGCCATAACCAAGCCCGCCAGCACCGCTAGTCGCAGTCCAAAAAAGGCTGCCAAGACTCCCTCGAAGGCTGCTCCAAAGGTGGCAAAGGGTAGTCCAAAGACGCCTAAGGTCAGCCCCAAGACCCCTAAGAGCAGTCCGAAGACCCCGAAGAGCAATCCTAAACCAGCAAAGAGCAGCCCGAAGACGCCGAAGAAACCTCCGAAAGCCGAAAAGACAAGCTCAAAAACGCCGAAGAGCACTTCGAAGGCCTCGAAGAAGAGCTCGAAGACGATGGAAATCATTGTGCAGCCTTCGAAAGTGCCGGAGAAGCTGCCAGAGGACCCAATGTTTCGGCCAGCAATCCCGAAACTGGTGCTCAAGAAGGTCGGGAAGACCGTCATCAAGTCAACCATCATGCCAACCCCCATGGACAGGACAAACCTCCCCTACTCCCCCAGTGGCCGGGAGCTGCGCTCGCTCTCTATGGAACAGGACTCTGGCATCGCCGATGACAAAACAAGTCTGAAGGATATTTTCATGACAATCGACCCGACTGCTTCGCCGTTCTGCTAGCGGCTAGCTTTCGCTCCACCACTGGAGTATCGTGGTGATCCAACTCTGAATCCGGCTGTCTTTACACGGCACTTCCGCTGATCACCGCTGTAAAAATGTAATTTTGGAACGTTTTCAAGTTATTCCATTTCTGGTCCCTAGCAAGTGACGTGAAACCCAATCATTTACATATGCGTTTTCTTCCCTTCGGTGTCCCGTCCAGCGTCGCTGCGGCTCCTTCTTCCATTTTCAAAAAGCACCCGCGTTGGAATGCTAAAGTGTTTACTTGCAATTGTACAATTTGTGAAGGCCGACTGCGACCTTTCGGAATTTTGTTAAGACACTAGTCCACCTTGAATAATTTTGTCCACATTTCTTGACATTTGCCCGGAAACCTCATGGCCTTTTTCGATGGCGACTATGGAATGCTTCCAGCATCTACAAAAATTCAGGAAGGTCAACGTTTTACTTTACCCCGCTTCGGCGGTAAATACTTGGCAAACCCCGATCAAATGCTGTGTTATTTTGCGTACCATTATTTTGTGGTTTTGATCATTTTACTCTCCGATCCCGGTCTCCAATCTTAAAGTCAGCTAGCTTTGAAGATGAATTACTGGTAAGATGCTTTGGTGGAGAAATATGGGGCATTTTAAAGGAACAATGGGCTCCTCGTCTACCTTAAATTTATCTTCTTGCTTCTTTTTTCCCTTGTTACTGGACTGTATATATTTTTCTGGATATTGACATTTCCATTATCCAAATGTACACATTTTGTAGGAAAAAGAGAAAACGCACCCACCCATGCCTGACTTAACAGGCAACATTTCAGTTTTCAAATGCATTGGGGTGCCAGCAAAAACTTCTTCTTTCTGTAAAATAATGTTATTATCAACAAGGCAAATGTGCTGTTTAAACTTGGTAATAAACGATAAGTTATTATTATTAGACATGCATCGTGCAACATTTAGAGGGCAATAGAACGCCTTATTAGAATTGTTAGTGAGATTGCTTTGGCAGCAGAAAATAATTCAAGGAAACTATGATAGTTGTAAACCTAACCAGGTTATAGCGATGATGTTAAGATTGCAATTTCACGGAGCACTGGAGCATCTAGTCCAAAATCATGGCTATAACCCAATTTCCTTAAGCAGATGTATATTAGAAACATTTGTCATAAACCTAACAGTAACAGGTTTTGGTTCACCAATGATTAAAAATAATCACGTGGCAAGTTGTTTAATTAAAACTTCAATAAGAATGAAGCTTGGTGAGGTAGAATTAATCTTGTTTGTTACCAAGGCTTTAAATAATTTGGCATAACCCGAAGATGTAAGGAATAATTGTTTGACTGAGCAATATTAGGCATGCAGGAATGTTCCGAAATGTACACGTAGCCATGAAGAAAACTGTCAACTGCCAAGAGACGAGAGCCACTGCTAGATTTTCAAACATTCTAATGTTAGCAACTTACGATACAGACATTTGACGACTGTTATTGTAAATGTTTAGTTATTTATAATAGTATGATACACGGAAAAAGGATAAACGAATGTAATCGCATCCATCCAACATCAAACAACAAACGCTGCAACAATCAACGTAGAAGTGCGTTTCTATTCCATGGTTCGCTGTAGGATGGTTTTAAAATACAATAATTACAACTGGATGAATTATATTGTGCAGAGGGTGGGATCAACTCTGAACCCATCACAAATAGGCGGCAAATGAATGACTAGATAAGTTGTAACCAAGTTGCCTTTTTGTTGGCCAGGTCAGATGGACCCATTCCGGATCAAGACTCAATAATGAAAAAAGTGAAGGGGAATGGTAATGTTCTTGGTGTTCTCCAGGATTTTCAAATACATATCAGAAATTAACAAAGGGCATTGTAATTGCAAGTGCATTGGAAGAAATTGTTGCAAACGTATTAAACTTGGTACAATTTAAATCCTCGAACATCATGCTGTGTCGTAAAACAGTTCGGTACACTATCTAATAAAAGATCCCTTTTGATAGGACTAAGAAAATTAAATCATGTTTGGTAGTTAAAAGAGTCGTGCTTTCATAACATTCGCCACTACCATAATGTATGCCAATCAAAAGAGTAATTACTGACGATTTCATTAATTTCAAAGGACTACTTTGCAAATGGATACACGGATTATTAAGGAATGAGAACATGCTTAGTAAAATTCCTTTGCAATTGATGCATATTTTAGTTTTTGAAATAATTAGGATGGCAAAAAAAGCATTTGAAGAATTTACAAATTATAACCAATGCAGGCATTAGCTGCGACCCTTTGACACGAACAAATTTCGAAACTAGTGGTAAACCCACGAAGTTGGGTGGATAACTTGGTTGCAACGAATTGTGCCATCTAAAAGGGATTTCCCATCGAATTTCATTTTTAATATTTTTATCGATTATGCTTATCCTTACCAAAATCAAATAAGGCTTAAAGCCTTCCATTTCAGTAGACTCAAGAAATGCAGCAATTAATAAGCAGCCACCCTATGCAACGAATGCATTTCTGAGCACCAGTCAGCTTCTCAATTTTTAACGAACGTTTACAAGGTTAGATTTCGACGACAATTTATACGTTAAAAGATTACTTTTCAATCACCCCAAATGGTCTGCAAGATAATGCTATGTGAAGCCCGCAATTAACCATAAAACTGAAATCAATACAAAAGTCTCTCTGCGTGCATCACATACACATTGTAATGATTAAGGGCGACAAAGGCTCGAATTAATAGTCGATAGTTTACCATGCATCAAGACTAGAACCTTCAGAAAATCCTTGCTGCATTGATTTTTCCCGGCTAGGGTAACAAGACTGCTTCGTGGTAGATTTTTTATTTTTTTTTTTTTCATAAGCATGCACTAAAATCACATTACAGATTTGGTGTTCCGCTGCCCTTAGCACTGATTATTAATTCGAGTCAAAGCAGATCAAATGCCAAAATAATGCAAGAGCTGCGATGTAACAGGCATCTTGTGCAATTCACAACCCAGCTTTCCTTCTGACATTTAATATGAAATTCCCTGGATGGCAAATGCAACGATACCAGAATCCCTTAACGTGAACACAGTCTTACGTGAAATCAGCCACGACATGTTGGTCCTATAGAGTAATTTCACCCTGGAAGAAGCTCATTTGCCTACTGTTATGATTTGCTTTGGATCCCAGTGCAACGAGCCAAATAAAACGTGACAACGAACAAATTAAAAACGCTCGAAAAATCGCCTGGTGATGACATTAGCGGGTGCATTACTCGGATGGGATAAAATTATTCCAGTAAAATATCACAATACTCATCCTCTACTGAAATCAAATGTACGAATTTGGCCCAGAAGAAAGCGGACAAAACAGACAAAAAGGGCATTTTAACTTAATTCAGAAGGATGGAATGTATGAACAGAAGGCAGATAGGGGGTGCAGAACGGGCAATTATAGAATGAGGGGAAAAAGTCGCGATTGAATTTCAAGAAGCTCCTAAGTGACAGAACAGAGCATCAAGGAAATGGCGCACCTTAACGGAGATCAACTCCCTGTGTCACGCTGCTCGTATAGGAGGGTTGCTCCATGTCGCGGTTCAAAGACGTCGTTTCGGTGGCATTGGCTGAGCGGGCTGGACTGTAAGGAGGTGGCGAGGTGGTGCGCGGCGGAGGTGCCGGCATCGCAAATACGGTGTTAGAAGTAGAATTAGAGGCGCCAGTAGAAGATGGTTGAGCCATGATGGGAGAACCTCGTTTGCCGCAACCTTCGTCGTCACTCAAATCGTCCTATTGGAAAAGAGCGGTTAAGAAAACTCACCAAGCTATTGCGGAACAACTGGAAGGTGCTATGCAGGGTCGTGACACTTCGGTCAAATAGGGAAAGTCTTTGGAATGTGGAAAGTAAAGCATTCGGACATTTTCAGCATAGAAACCGCTGTTACGTTTGAAGTTAAGATTTGACGTTTGGAAAAGTTAGCCCGAGACTGTCTCCTCGAAGTGTCGCTGGCCTGTGCAATTCCAACCTTCTCAGTCCTATTCCCAAACCTGATATTTCTTACCACAAACCCTTGAATAACACGTGGATTTTCCCTGTTATCTCACAGGTTCACCACAAATCTCACAAAAATAAAAATTAAGGAGTTTCTAAGGACGTAAAATTATTAAGGACCTGATTGACTTCCTAGATCGGTGAGGCGAAAATTTTATGAAATCTATATCAATGAAAATGGTCCTTTTTCCTCATTTTTGTAAGACATTGTTTACTCATTTGCATATTATTAATCAACGTTAAGGCATAGGCAAACGTTTTTTTTTAAATGCTAAATAAAATACGGATTGTGATGATTTTTAGGCGTGCTTTCACGAAATCTAATAAAGCATGTGAATATTTAGGACCAGTTTTTAAATGGATTGCAGATAATGCATTAATTGTAATGGATTAAGCATTTTAAGAGACACTAATAAAATGGCTGGAGCTTAATTTGAAAATTAAGGAGTTACAAAGAATGGGTTTTATGGACTTCTAAGGACGATGGGACTGTCTCAACCATTTTGAACAAACATTGTAATGTAGAGGGTTTAATATAATGTTGTTATGACAAACAGGTTCAGTTCCAAATCTCTCACCACAATAAAAATTGACATAGGAGTTTGACTTTTTCACTACTGATTATGAAAAAATTTACTACAACTGAACATTCGATCTAGTTGCTGACCTATACCACCACTTTTGTGTCATTGCATGCGCTTATTCTATTCTTCTGCCATGTTATTCCAGGGTTTATCGCATTTAATTAGCAGGCATTAATGAAATTGCAAAGCACTCAAAATTCGAACATGATACCCACTACAAAAAATCTGAACTATGCCCCTAAAAGGGAACTTCAATCGCTCACCTTGGCGTTTGCTGGCTCTCCTTCCCGTATTTGGTTTTCAGGATGCTAATCATGCATATACGAACATAAATATAACTAATTACTCAAGCGCAAACAAATAGAGCAAGCTAGCAAACCAGGGACAGATTTGGACTAATACTTTGAATGGTCTCAATAGTTCTCAATAGTTTGGATAACGCTTCTCGGCAAAACGTGAAAATGATGTGCAAAATCATTGTCTACAATTAAACGATCAGGAATTTTGATATCTAATTTAGGTCTGGAAGATGGGAATTGCGCATCGGCACTGTTTAACCGCATTCTAAAATTAGCAATCATGAAAAATGCTGAAAATGCCCGCAAACATAGAGGCAGTTTAAAATCCAAAAACCGAGTGAAAATATGGGTGGGGATAAAGTAAATATCAAAAACGCAAAATCGGGTGCAAAAAAATAGATAAAGAGTTCAAAATAAAACTTGAAAGAAAGATATGGAATGAATGTAGAAAAGAGAAAACGAACATGCAAAATATTTCGTTTTACCAAATGAAGGTGCTAAGAAACCCTGGATCGTTCGAGGCGGCCAATACGATTGAGTGAAAATGACAACACAAAAATCAGACAAAAGCACTGGATCCGTACCTGCAAATTCTGGTAATCACCAGTGTCCTCTGGAGGCTTTGGTTTACACTTTCCGCAACAGAAGTTGAAACAGCAGCAACAACAGCAGCATAGATAGCAGCCTGTGACAATTCCACAAAATACGAATAGTGCCTGAAACGATAAGCAATGTTGACCAGTCCGCACTTATTTCACATCAACTTTTCATCAGTAAGTCAGCCTTAAGCAAGCCCTCACCTTGCACCATCCGCTTGTGATCATGAAGTACGTATTCACATTTTCCTCTCCAAACTGCTCCGCAATATACAAACCTAACGAGCCATAGTTGTCGTAGATATTTCTCTTTGTTAAATCACTTAAAATACTGTGTGCATGATTGATTTCTTTAAACTATAAAGGAGAGACGAAGGCAATCATAAGAAACATAATGCAATGGCAATTATGAATTTTATCAGCATTTAGATATCCCCACATTATTCATGGTTGATAATTTCATTCATAGTAGGATTTCAAGGCCAAGTTACTTAATACGCATTCAATCAGACAATGTTTTTCAAGAATGAATGACCTCAGATTTACCTTTTCTAAGGCAATTGGATTATCGGGATTTTTATCTGGATGGTATTTTAAAGCCAACTGCAAACAAGGCGAAAAGTACACAACCAATTAATGAAAGCCTTCAATAATATCAACATGATAGTTTGGCCTTTGCAGCTATCCTTACCCGCCGATAAGCTCTTTTGATCTCATCTGGGCCACATGTTTTTGGTAATTCTAAAGCTAAATAAAGCGAATCGCCCGCTGTTCTGGAAAATAAAAGAAATAATCTTGATCAGCGATTATTTCAAACAAGGTTTAGCATGATCGCATGTACAAGTACGCAGTGTCAACAGACAGCTAAAATAAGTAGCCTTTGAATCGCGTCAAAAAAAATTGAGTCTGCTCCTTTTTAGGCGCATTAGGTTCACTTTAAAATAGAGCAACATTAATTGACAGAAATTAACATTTCCGGCATTGGCAGATTTCCAAACTGGGGCAAGAAGCACAGGGCCTCATAATTTCTGGGATCTCAAAAAGATAAGGACGAGAAGGTCGCAAAGAAAGCCGGAATGCAAATATGTGTCATATCTAGTAAAGTTCATAATTTTTCCATTGTTTTTTTCAAAAAATTCGCCCACGGCATTCCTATCATTTTGAATCTCTCTGGTATCAACCTCGTGATATCATATGAAATAAAACGCAGTGTTCATTGTCAGCAAATGTAACAAGATTTGTCTCCTTATCTAATGTACCGTAATGTTTTCCTGTTAGCTATGAGAGGGAGGGATGGTGAAGATAGTTATGAAATGCAGAAGAAGGAATAATTTCTGTGAATGACACATAGGAAGGGGAAAGTGAGAGTACGAGAGTCCAACAAAAAATACTGAAAATACGAAAAATTAATTTCACGGTCCCCACCAAAAACAACCAAAAGACTATGAAGCTAAATTCCTGGAAATAGTGAGCATTTAGAAACAAATGAAATTAGGCGCCTAATGGGCTTATGCTTCGTCATAAAACGAAGTGAATTCTTAGCTGCCATCGTACGTGTACATGTATTATCTGTACAAATGGGCGATGAAAAACCGAAATTTCACCTTTAGGAGATGCATTATCAGCATGTTATGATATACGCCCTACCCTTTTGTTGACGTGCTCAAAAGCTGTCACCGCCAGGCGACATTAACTTAAAATGACGCAGCCATAAATCCATTTCCAGATACGAAAAAACTAATTTATGTTTTGTTTTGCTGAGCAGCCAGCGGGCACCCTGTACTGTAAATAATACATAAGCATGATCGATATATGCGGATAGCATCGCAGCTCAATATGCTTGGCGTTTCACGGAGGTTTTCAGCGGCGATTTTGGGACTTAATTAAAATAATCGCTAGGTAATCAACGACACGAAGACAGTATTTATAAACGGCATTCTGTTACGTTTTGGTGCAAAAAAGCCGGTTTCCCCGAGATCCCATTGCGGCAAAATATGGTATCTTCTTCCATTTTGCAGCAAAACCACCCTCTTGCGGATAACGCTAGAGCAGCTAAATAAAAGGCAGCGCCAAACCAACGAGTTATCGGTATGCTAGAAATACTCACGAATATCTCCTCGACAGATGAGACTGCATGCTCAAATAACGAACGAAAAACCCTAATGATTTTCACAATTCATTGTGGAAACAAGTACACAGTAGACCACACCACGAACTTATGGCAACCAGAAATGTAGGTCACGCCTCTTCCGCCCTTGGACGTGACGTGGTTACGTCACTTCCGGTAGAGCGCGCCAAATTTGGAACGCAAATATGGCTACTGCCAGCAGAAACCAAGCACGACTGAAAAAAATAATTAAATAAATTACAAATTGCTTTGCTTTCAGGATGTGAAATATGCATATGTAATCTGGTATTCCATTACCGAGTGGGAAACACAGCCATTACCCAGTTCCTAAAACTAGATTTTCGTTTGGTGTGTCTTGAGTATTACTCGATCAATAATACTGAATCGCAAATAGTGATGGGGGCCCGACACGTGCAATACTACTCTCAATTTCAACAAATACCGACAGTAATACTGATCGTGTAATGGGCGCAATACTTATAGATTGATGTTCTATTCTCATTTTTACTGACGATTATTCGAATTTTTTTACGACCCTATACGGTCAGTGTTGCTGTCATTATTCCGATACTGACAAAGTTATCCAAAACTCGGATTATCGTCAGTAATGAGAATGGGACATCAATCCGTCAGCAGTGCGCCCATTACACGATCAGTATTACGTCCGCATTTCTTGAAATTGACAGTATCACTAGCCGTGTAGGGTCCCCATTTGGCTAACTTATTGTCAGTATCGAAATACTGACAGTTATGCCGACCCTACACGATCAGTGTGGCTGTCATTAATCCGATATTAAAAGTAAGTTATCAGCAAAGTCGGATAATCGTCAGTAGCGAGAATAAAACATCATTCCATCAGTTCTGGGCACATTACACGATCAGTTATTGTATTCCAGATTTTTGCGTATTTTGAAAATGTAATAAAAATATTATATATTGATTAAAAGTTATTAATGAACGTATTTATTGAAATCGACAGTTATAATACCCGTGCAGTAATAAGAAAAATCGGATAATCGTCAGCAATGAGAATAGAACATATATCCATCCTTACTGCGCACATAAAAAGATCAGTATTAATGTTCGTATTTGTTGTAACTGACAATTAATTAACAATGGCCAGTGGTATTACAATGAGTGTGAGGGTCCCCACCATAGCATGCATCAATATTTTTGCGACCCGAATACTTCGGATAATCATCAGAACTCAATGAACGTCAATACATTTTTCAGTATTACTGTCAGTTAACAGTCATCTCCCTGTCAGTGTTTGTTAAAACTGACAGTAATACTGACTGATTTCGAACATGATACATCCATACATGTATTTCGCAATTGGTTGATACTCTATAAGTCCATCATTAAGTTTACAACTGCTGAAGGTCAATCCGGAAAATCCCCAACTCATCTTGCCCATCTTCAAGTGTTCAATTTTAAAACTGTCTTTTTCTGAAGCAGTCTACAAAGCTTAGCAAAAGTGTCAATTCTGAATTTCTGAGAATTCACATTTGGGGCACAGCTGTATTTGGACCAAAAAATAAAACCCCTAGCAGGCGATAATAAACCAGATAAATTTCCCTACGCATGCTGGTGTGAACAGACCACAAGTCTCCTCATAGTCCTCAACGACCTGTAGGGTCCAAAAGCAGCCAAAGCAGAAGCACCAAAAGCAGGGGTTGAAGAGGGTCGTAGGCCCCTATAGTCACCTAGTGGTCCACATTCGCCCTCCCATAGAAATCGGGTTCGTTTTATCACATAGTTTAATCCTGCCCAAAACAGATGTTTCCAACGATGTGGGGGTCTCCCCTTCCATAGTTCCATTGTCAGCTGGAGGTCGAGGGTCATCCGCGAAGCTCGTGGGACAACAGGAGGGGGCGAGTGACCCCATCAGCATCTGGGCATTGTGTAGATTTTATGGGCGAGCCCCGGCTGAAGGGCCAATGAATCTCCCTCCACCAGAGGCTCCATCGATGCATGGCGTTGCCATGGCGACGGTGGCTAGAAATCCCCCTCCATTGGTCGATTCCACCTAGAAGGGTCTAATCCAGATTTGCAGCCAAAACGAGACGAGCATCCAAAAGGCTGGCACTGTAGTGTTTGGTGAGGAGGTCCATGGATGGACGGTTCTTCAGCGTCTGTGGTGCGGTTCCAACCATCCTGCATTTCGCTGTAGCAGCCAACATTCCAGTTCCAGCGTTCTATAGCTGGAGGAGAACGTGACTGCCCAATTTCCAACGTTCCAAACGGACCTCTCCAGAAGCCGTGCTGTTCTGAAGCGTCTAGCACGTGCAGTTCTTGAACCAGGAGGATTCTTGATGGACAATACCACTGACTGTCAACAATGATCAGAGCTCAACAGTGCCAAAACCTATGCCAGTGTGTGCTGATGCAGCGGTTGGATGCTGACTTTACGCTTGGAAGCCAGTGCTAAATGGCGAAAAGCGTCAACAAAGAGTTGGTGCAAAGGCCAATGGCTCGATGGAAGCCACCCTCAGGCTTAATTGGAGAGAAATGCGACCCCAGCGTCCAATTCAGACAGGGGTCAGTGATGGCCAACCTAGTGACAATGGCCATCGTCTGCGTGCTGCTCATCGTGAAGTCATCCACGCTGACTCATGCTGACACAGGTAGGCCTAACCTCAAGTCCTCATGACAAACCCACGCATTTTTGCAGAAATATACGTGAATTTTGGCGCCGTATTCAGGTTCAAATACTGATGTAGAAACCACGTCACGTGCTCCAAAAATGCCTATAACCTTTGGTGATCCCTTACAAGCCCTGTAGGATTCCCATTTCTGGAAAGTCGGGGAAATGAAAAAGTGTCAGGGAAGTCAAGGTAGTTTGCATCAGCCAATTGATGAGTCATATTTTATGAAAACGTGAAATAAAATCCATAATTTTGACAAAAATTTGATGTGAAATGTCAGGGAAATGACTGAGAAATTGTCAGGGAATGTCAGGGAAATCGACTTGAGAATTTGAGTGGGAACCATGCTCCAATGGAGACCCTACACTGTTATTTCAAGTAATACAAACAGTAATACTGATCGTGTAATGGACGCTGTACTGACGGATTTTATGTTTCATTCATTTTTATGTTCCATTGTGATTATCCGAATTTTTGGATAACTTACTATCAGTATTGGAATAATGACAGTAACACTGACCATGTAGGGTCGTTATATCATAAATTTTCGAAGTTCTCTACCTTGAATGACGAGTTCTCATATGGGCATTATCGTCAGTTTCAACAAATACGGACAGTAATACTGATGTTGTATTGGACGCGGACTACTGATGGATTGATGTTTCATTCTCATTACTGATGGTGCTCCAAATTTTCGGATAACTACTCTCAGTAATGGAATGGACAGTAACACTGCAAAAAATTGCAGAACAGCATGTTCAACGCGAAATTAAACTCTTGCCAAATGTTAGTTTTAAAGAAATCCAATTTACTACTTCATGCTGACATTGCCAACTATTTTGGCATCTTTGCTTTGAGCCATTTCCGACTTCATGGTTCTTGGCACCAATTTGACCATGTCTGAACTTGAGTGTTTAGAACCACGATCAACAGATGGCGTAAAGTCAATATCAAACAACATCTACATTTTTCTCACATAATTAGTCTTGATCCATCAAGCTGGAATTTGCAAATTACCAACGTTCCATTGGACCTAGCTGGCACTCTAAAGTGCCCCTTCAGAGTTCTCACTCAAATTCTCAAGTCAATTTACTTGACATTCCATGACAACTTTTCAGACATTTTCCAGACATTTTACACGATATATTTTAAACAAAAAATTAAAAAAGAAGGATTATATCTCAATTTTTTACAAAAGAAGATGACTAATCAATTGGCTGATGCAAACTATCTCAATTTGCCAGATATTGTCACGAATTGCCTGACATTTTTTTATTTCCCTGACTTTCCAAAAAGTGGGATCATGCCCTAGGGTTAAAGGAATGCATAAGGGTTAAATACCTTATGGTTATAGGGCACCACAGCGTTCATGTCACGATTTAGAAGCTTTGACAATGGATCCTTTATGCCGTACGCAGGATTTTATGTCGGGGGGTGCTGAACCACATCTCCTATGAAAAAATTTCGGGAGGGGCTGCAGCCCCCTCAGCCCCCCCCCCCCTTTGGGTACGGCACTGCTTTATGGTAGATGTCTTAAAATTTGTTGTACTGTATGTGAACATCTATTCTGACTAAAAGTGTAACACCCAACAGAAAAGGAAAGCACTGTGACACCACAAATGGTGTAAAATAGGACTAAAATGTGGATATTCTACAGTATACTACTGCTCCAAATGTGCATAAAATATGTATATTTCAACCCAACTTGTACAGGATCTGAATTTATCCGTTTCATGCTTTTTGTGTTTAACCTAACCTAATCCAAAAATGCAATTTCTGGCTTAGCTGCCCCTAGCCGTCAGGCAAACACTGCCAGCCTACGAGCCAGTAGAAGAAACCCACTTTTTCACTGTGTCCATGGCGGAGCTGAGCAACAACAGGGCAAATGCCATAGTGAGGCCAGAAATGTACCCATAATGAACCCATGCCATTACTTTAGAACGCTCAGTTTCGCAAAATTTTCCAAAAAATCGACAAGTTTCCAAAACCTCATGCATAAGCTTAGCTTTCAGCAATCATAAATCCACGGCATCAAATTAGTTTTCCATCTTGGGAGAAAGCATAAATTAGATTCCTGGAGGCAATGTCGCTAAGATTACTCTCTGGAATGTGCATGCATTATTACACCCAACATTTCTTTACATTTTCACCCATTTCAAGAGGATTTTTTCTGTTTGTTTGCTGAATGGAAATTATGGAGGTTACATTTGTCGAACCAACTCTCAATGGGAAACTGGCGATGGAAATTACCAGTTATTTCGTGCTTGTAAAAATGTTCCAAGGCACTCCATTGGAATGCAATAATCCACACAGCCGAGGTTAATACACCCAACGAGTACTCATAATTCCTCCTTAATTGAAAAATGTCGTGAATAGCATTAAAATAAATTAAGGCTGAGCAGGATGAGGCAAAAAGTGCAAAAGGGCTCATGTGCCATTCGAATTACAAATGTACACGTAGGTGGAGAATTCCAGATTTCATTGCACCATAAGCATGCTGGAACCGAGATAATTAAGGCTAATTAATGGCCAGTTAGACAGGTATTCACCAGTGTAACATTAATCTCGAGTAATGAGATTTGTCCTCTTGTCCAATTAGAAGCAACATTGAAATTAGAGGGGACATCTGGCAGTTTCAACGAAGGGTCACAACAGGTCACTGGTGCAATGTTACCGGATTAATTCAGCACTAAATTATGTCAATTTCCAGAGCAAATTGGGTCATTACGAAGTATGGAAATTAATCGATCAGCCACATATTGACTCGTTCCCGGTTTCCGGTTGCCTGATTTATCACCAAAAGCCAAGCGTTACTGCAGGGATGTGCCTAGTGTGAAAATGAAAAATTAATAACTTAATTGTGCGAAAAAGGTGAAAAAAGTTGAAAAATTAAACCATATGTGAAAAATTTAGTGGAAATGAATTTCATAAGAAAGTTCAGCGTAAAACTGAGGAATTCCCCTTCATCCAGAACCTTAATTTCATAAAAAACGACCTCAAATTCGATTATTTTATCACGTTTTTTAAATTGCCTATGGCGTTCTGTTGAATACTAATATATCTATAAAAAAAATTTAAATGCATTGTCTTAAAAACATTTTCATGAAAATGCACTGAAAATCCATTTTTGGTCGAATTTTTTAAACAAATCCACCATTTCCAAAAAACTTATCTACAATATTGAAATCGCGTAGGCTAGTCACGGTCCACTATTTCATAACAAAAATTAAATATTTGCATGAGAAAAATGTGAAAAATATCATATGAAAAAATTTTAAAAATTGTATACCAACTGGCTTAATGCCTGCGTTAGAAACATTTGCGACAATCAGAAGCCCATTAAATAATAGACGTTGTATTTGGTCACGTTGACTACAGTTTTTACTTCATCCATATTTCAAGATTTGGTAAATTGAAACATGAATAATTGCTTTTCCGTACGCTATAGCAGCTGAATGATTTATCGAATGACGAATGAAATTGAATTTTCTTATCTGAAAATTCCACATCCCACGATGCCTTCTTCCCCCAAGGCATATGGGCCTTAAATTGGCAGAATCGTAATAATTTCTACAATACATTGTGCATGGAAGAACATTTTTCTGGATTCTGCATCCACCAAATAGCTGTCTTAGCAAAATAGCACGAGGGGAGCAGGCCCCATAAAACAGGCTTACATTTTAGTACGTGCTTGTCTAAGTAATAATAAAAGTAAAGAAACAAGTGGGCTTTTGGTGGCAAGGGCCCTGGAGAGACCCAAACTCTCACTGGGTCTAATTAATTTTTCCTGCCAATTCGAGCCACCCGACAATCTTTATTCCGTTCAATAGGAGTTGCCATAAAAGCCATTCCCTTTCAATGATAATGGGAAGCCGTACACATTCCCAATACATGGCCTGTTTTTATTACGAAGGGAGTAATATCGAAACTCCTCAATGCCGCTCATTTCACACCCCAGTCTAGCAATCGACTGATTGTGCAAATGCGAATTTCTTCCCTGACCTTTGTGACCCTGTAGAAGGTCTGGAAACCCTCCACAGGGCTCAATGAGGCTTCCAATTTTCGCCATTAACCACTAATGTCCAGCCTGCTAATGTCAGAGTGATGGTTGGAGTACATGTCTGCTTTTAACTTAAAGCAGTTTGCAAAACCGGTTGCATAAAAGCCCCTTTCGTCAAAGTGCAACTTTTCAGAAAAGTAGCAATGTCGACCCAAAAGTATCACTTTAAATGCGTTGCATGATTGAAGCATCTTTCACTGGCATTTTCGAAAGCGCGACTTTCCTATTGTATATTGTAGAAGGCACACTCCATCTCATGTTTCAACTTTACTTGATCAATAGTACTTGAACAATAAAATTTGAAGCGTGAATTGTTCAATAGCCTATCTGAACAATTCATTATTTTGAAGGATGGTCAACAGCATTCGGTTCAACCGATGGTTTATCAACTATGGTTCAAGTACAAATAATATGTTCTAGCGTTTCAACTAGCTTAATTTCACCAGAAAATTGAACGACAAAAGTTGAATCTTGGGAACGTGGTTTAACTAATTAATGAGTTGAAAAGGTGGGAACCAGTAAAGTAATGTTAGTAATTTTTTAAGAAATTCCTTGGCGCAAATAGTTGTTAAACTGTTTAAAAACAAAATTTAGTTGGAAGCCTACTTCTAAAATTTTTAAAAATTACCCAAATTAATAATTACTTAAAGCACGTAATCACATATGCAATAAAAGCGATTAAAAACACAATTTTGTTGACAATTTTTGCTGTTTCAACATGCATGTATAAAATTGATATAAGAGTTCTACAAATTTATAAGTGCAAATAAAAGCTGTTTTAAAACCACATTTACTGAGTACTTTTGGCTATTCAAAAATCACCAAAATCCAATCACATATGCAATAAAAGCAACTAATAAGGCCACTGTTTTACAATTGTTTGCTTTTTCAACACAAAATTGATTTTGCTCGTCAATTTCGTTGAATGGGACCTCAAGAACTCCTAATGCGAAAGGGGCGCTTTCATGATAGGAGATGTTTATGCAACTGACCGAAACTTTAGGCTCGAAAGTGTCACTTTCCAAAATGTACTGTTGAGTTTTACAAGGCAGTACTTTCAAATCCAAAGTTCCACTTTGGCCATAAAGTGGCACTTTCGAGGAAAAGTGGATTTTATACAACCAGTCCCAGGGTTGCTTGCTGCACAATAAGGCAACAGCCTAAAATTATAATTGAGCCAAGTTCAATTAAATTGCAAACGTACGCCATTAGGTGAAAGTCAATAACCACAGAATCCAATTTTCCAGAACATTCCAAAGACAGACTCGTCCTTCCATTGTGCAGGGTAACTAGACCGGACTAACTACGAGACGGCTCTTTTACTGATGACATCTATTTCTAAGGATTCAACGACGATTTGCTGATGAGATTATGACGAGCTAGCACAAGCATATTGATCCGTCTCATTTCTATTCTAGCAAATGGGCTCTCCAGCCGCAAAACCCTTCATTGGAACTGAGTTTTATCAATATCATTTTTGTTACGTCAACGAAACCCACAAAGTACGGTTGTGCGGACTTGACATTTGGCTGCCATTTTTGGTTTCCATAATTACCTTCGAAATAATTATGAGCAATGTCAAGTTTTTTGATATGTTACAACCAAATACACCCATACCTCTCTTTACAGCTCTGAAGGGTTCTTGGAAAGTAGACCGTAGAGCGAAATGCCGTATTCAACACAATCCGTTCCAATTCCACGAAAAAATAATATCCATAAATTGTAACTAAGACTGTATTTCCATTGCATATATCACAATCTTGAAGAATAGTTCTGATCAGTCTGAAGATTTGCATAACATACATACTGTACATGCAACTGTATACTGTATATCCGCAGTTGCGGATGGTCCTGGTTTAAAAAACTGATCAAAATTCTGTTGTTTTGTCATTTTTTGCTTACTTTTGAAGTTCTTCGTAACATTTTAACATTGCGTTCTTTTCAAGAACAACTTGAAGAATGCAGTATAAAGAATTTTCAGTCAAAAAGAAGCAAAACAATAAAATTTGCACCTATGTTTTAAAAATGGCCATCCTCAATTACAGAGTGTGATGATAACAGACATAAGATGTGACGCAGACAAACGTGTTACATTGTTTTCATTTGCCCATATTTTTTGTATTGCTAGGTACTACTCGAATATCACAAATGTGACATTTTGCTATGACATTGCCATAAATCAAAAAGACCGTTATAGCGAAAAGCCGTATAAAGAGGTATAGGTGTGCCAGAACTTTCTGGACAACCCAAACGCATCGCATCATATAATTATTTCGGATTGCAAACTCCTTGGTTTTGATGTAATCAGACCAATGCTTAATTCGATCAATGTTAAAATTCCATGGGCGTAAGCAAACCCTATTCCCTCGATGCGGATTGAACGTTCAAACAAACAGCACCAGTAATTTAATCTGCAAAACCCTTGTTTGCATAGCATGTCTTACACACATAATGACCGTGATTTGATAATGAGAATAGTGGATGGCCAAAAGACTTATTTCTAAAGTCGAAGAAGTTACAGAAGGGACAAATTATGCAAATGTGCCAATCCAACTTGGTGGTATTAGGCATTCTTTCATGCCCGAAGATGCTGGGACGTAGAACAGATGCATTTAATACCATTATAATAAATGGATCAGAAAAAGATCTCATTTTTCAATGAAAAGTCAGGGCTGATTAATCGTGCTTCAACTTTGTCAGATGCTTCACTTGTCAGAAAGATCGAAGCAACGTCTCTATTAATCATTTCAATTATGCCACTGTTCCCGCCCGATAGCTGAACCTCTGAATATGTTCTTCTTTCATTTCACGTCCAAATTCAATGCAATTTATATCACATTCTTTAAAATTGTAGCAGCTGTCTTATTAAGACGCAAGACGCTCATTTTTTTCTTTTTTTTTTTTGCAAAAGAATGGACACATGACAAGGTTCCCCCAAACTAGGAAAACCTGGTATTGTCAGGGAAATTGATAAGGACTGGAAAAGTCAGGGGAAATTGATTTACTTTGAGGCAGGGTTCCCATTTTCCGGAAAGTTAGGAAAAGTCAGGGAAAATTGATTTACTTTGAGGCAGGGTTCCCATTTTCAGGAAAGTTAGGAAAAATCAGGGAAATGGAAAAGTGACAGCGAATGTCAGGAAATTCGTGGAAAGGTCAGGGAAATTAAGTTTGCATCAACCAATTGATCAGTCATAATTTTTGATAAAAAATTATTATTAAATCCATTATATTTCTTACTTAAAAATCTCATGTAAAATGTCAGGGAAATGACTGAATAGTTGCCAGGGAATATCAGGGAAATCGATCTGAAAATTTGATTGAAAACCCTCTAGCCTTGTCCACACCTACATGTAGGAAACGTTTCCTTGAAACTTGCTTTCTGAAAACCGATTTCCTCAAAATGTTTCCTCGTTTGTATATGTATCAAGGAAACAAAGATCTCAAACATGTTTCCATGTTCCCTGGTGTGGACAAGGCTTTTGAGAAATCTTTTTCCAAGAGCCATGTTTCTAGGAAATGTTTCCCAGATGTAGACAAGGCTCACCAGGAAATTTCAACAAACCAATAATAGAGATGACAAGAAATTTTGTGGACGAAATTTATAATGAAACTGGCAATTTTATTAAAACCTGGAAAAGTCAGCGAAGTTGAAAACTTCATTTCTGGGGGAACTCTGCATGAATAGAATGAAATTCATGGTTGGACTTAAAGAAAATGTCTTGCTTAGTGGTCCTATGTTGCAAAAAATTAGCTCTTAATGCTCGCAGCGCCCTCTACAACGCTCCTACATGGGGCATTCGCGCGTGCCCCTTTAAGTGGATTTCTCGGCTCCGTAATTCCCTGAAACGAGCCTTTTGTGCGATTATCTATGCTTTAAAATGAATCGAAAAAGAAGCTCAACTGGGAATTGACGCACAAGGAAATGCAAAGGAACCTCGATACTTATTCCCCCCAAATTTGTCGCCATCAAGAATCCAATTGTAAGATCCTCAAAAACGAAATTGCGAACATGTCTCGAAAATTGGAAATGAATATGGGAAGAATGGCCGTAAAATTGGAAAAGGGGGCCAGAGTGAGACGTGTTGACAATACTAGAGTGCGCATACATGTATATGTGAGTATGACACGTAACGCATGTTATGCAACACATCATTTTGTCATTTTGTAGCGCAGAAATCACACGTCATGCCAGCTACAAAGCAGCTTCCTTCGAATTTTGGTACAGAATTGAGGGAAAAAAATGTGACACAAACTTACCATATTATGGTGTAACTGGCAGAAAATCAGTCTGACCCCTGGTGGCCAGATCAGATTTCAGCTTAGCAACATTAATCTCAACATCATTGATGATTTGTGACAGGCTGTTTGCGCGCAATAGGTCATGACCCCATGTTCACTTGTCAAAAGGTGAAGCGCTGTTATAGACACAAGTGGCGGGAGAATTCAAACCTTAATTTGCCAACTTAAAAAGCACCCAAGATTACCTGTCATTTGAGTTAGTTTTAGGAATCCAATAAATAAATCAATAAATTAAATTATTACAAACTTTTCTTCGTAATATCATTTTACGAAATCTTGTTTGTTATGGGATGCCTTTTTGAAAATGTCATGGGTCGGTCAGTTATAGTGACGTCAGATCAGGGTGGCTCAATTCCTTAGACGATTTGCAATGTAAAAATGAACACTTAATGAGCTGATCCCATGCTAAACGACGTAACATTAAAGTGACCACTTAACGGGAAGTTCCCCTCCCACCCCTGCCATGATAAAAAATTGAAAAATTGTATACATAAAATCTCTGCGAAT
>JAQGAF010002308.1:0-23496 GCA_034687865.1 Kryphioiulus occultus | reverse complement strand
TGTAGCGCTCTCATTGGCTCGCAGATTCTGCGAAACCCATTTCGCACAAAATTGCGGCCGTCTGAGTACCCCTATTAAGAGCGCTGATTAATGACACGAATTCGCTTATATTGACGCTGGTCGTTTTTTCTCAGATAAGCAGTTTTATTTCACTGACACTTGTTTTCTGCAATTCATTTTTCTCCGCCCTTTTGTAATCATTTGAATTTGGCAGTGCAATTTATTTGCAAATAAGTGGAAACTGCCCTCAATTTTTACAGAGTCTGAACACTCAGTTCACTGGTGAATCATTAGTCAGAATTCACTGATTTATTTTTGGTCTAGAACTCTGGATAACATATACGTACAAATAATTGAGCCTTCTGTTCTTGGGCAACTTATTGGTCGTCTTTAAAATTGTTAGCCAAAATCCAATTTACACCATTTATTTATCGACCATTGCTGCCTCTCAAAAGGTCATTAAGGTGTACTTGAGAACTTAGCAGTGTCCTGCAAACCTCACGTGTACGTTAAATGGTAACTATGGAATTTACACGCGTCAGTGACTAATCCCTGGAGAATTTTGGCATCATCGAAGGACGTAAAAGCTAAAAAAAAAAAGTCAATAATATTGTTATTGACACTTGGTCGAGTCCACATTAAGGTTTTCATGATGTCAGAAACCAGCGTCTGGTACTTGTGAAAAAATAGACAAAAAGTCCCTTTGTTGAATATGTGTCAGGTGATTCTCACAAATGCACGAGTCGTTTATCTCTTCCTTTCCCAGCATAGAAAGGCGAAATGAACGATGGTTACAATGTAGAGTTGATGGACTGGTTTCTAAATTTCATTTTAGCATTCAAGCCGCTATATAACAATTTAATTGCTTCATTTCTTCCAACAGATTTAAGCCTAACTCTGTTGTCATAAAACCGGTAGCTGTATGTGCATAGCGCGATGGGAGTGAGAGGTTCTTTTCTCTTATCCTAACTAAGCAACCATTATTTATAAGTTGTTTTTTTCTACCGAAAGGAAAGGTAAAGCCATAAAGTAATTATACATTGACACGAAACATGCAATTAAACGCTGGCTGTTGGTGCGTGAAAAGACTTTTAACTCGGTAAACACAAGGCGAGGCTCCTTCTCTTAATGTTGACATTATCACACCCATGGTATTAATTACTACAGCGAATTTCTATGCCGTTTTCTAATTGGTGGAATTTCATTCCACTTTCAGCGTGAGATGAATTGCTTAATGACATTACGCTCGGGGATATAATTTCCTGTTTTTATTTTTTTAACCTCCCTCGTTTCTCCTCTGCGTCTTCGACTGATTATGAATTAGATAAAAGCCTATAAGCATGCCCTGTATTATAACAATTAATTTAAATTGAAAAACACATTCTTCTGATAACGCTTATTAAGGGAGGCTTATTTTTTAGCTGTTAATATCGCGTTGACAGTACTCAAGAAGCGGATTTATGTGCGCTTAAGAATAATTTGATTGTATTACATACCAATTTCAGTAACTTTATGATTCGCACTCATCTAGCTGGCATAGCTAAATTGCATTTGAAAAACGTCAAAAATACACTTTAAACTCCTGAGTTTTTCAAATACCAATATAATAATTACTTGCTAATGATAGTCTCATACGCAAGACACACCAAAGAAAAACGCGATAATTAAAAAACGTGCATAGTTATGTACATGTAGAGGGCGAAACCCACGTATCTGGTTTTCCATTACCGAGTGGGACACAGCCATTACCCAGTTTCTAGAACTAGATTTTAGTTTGGTCTGTCTTGAGTATTACTTGATAAATAACTAGATATACATGTACAACTGTAAAGTTGGTGGGTGATTAGCAATTTGTACCATCTTAGGGTGTCTACCGATCATGGAAAAGTCATGAAATTGAAATTCAGATCATAGAAGCCAATGAAGATTGACTCGCAAAATACAAATTTGGGTTAAAGTTCATCGTTTGTCATACAGTTTCGTAAAAAAATTCTTCAATGGCGTTTTTTTTGGCCGATGATCATGTCGTTGTTGTTGTAGAGAACGTTATTTAGTGATGACATAAAACTTCTACGGTTCCGTATTCTAATGAGCGCGGAAACATTTGTTTCAAGTCACGAAGAAGTCATGGAATTGGCAATGCAAAATCCAGTAACACCCTGCATCTTGAAATATGCCGTTAAGTTTTCTAGTTTTGTCAATTGAGTATGGAATCTAACGTTCTATACTGTTGCCATGGTTGCCACGTACGCCACCTCCTCGGGCATCGGCACGAGAATATTCAACGAATACTCTATAGTATTTGAGCGGCAAATTCAAACTTCGGAAAATCATGACAGAAATACGAATTCATTTTAAACGTATTGAAATGTTCATTTTTCGATTTCTGGATTAACACAGGTTTGTTTCTGTGTGCGTTACTCCCGAACTTTATTAGTTCTGGGAAATAAAAAACGAGGTTATCAACAGTAAGTTGACATTAAGAGTGTGTTTTAGTTTCAGTTTATCACCTCGCAAACACAGGTGGGGATTTCTGTATGCGCGACGGCGTTTTTTATCTACGAAAAATATTTGCTCTCACCTGGCGTCACCCGTAGAAAGTCGGTGTATTTGCGTTTAGTTAGCGACATCTTAGGCCAATATTTGCGCTGAATTTGGTTACTACGAGTCTGTGCCAACAAATATTAACACTGGTATATGCCAATTTATACAGTGTTGGCTTTAATGTACTGCTGTTGAAATAATCTCTCCCTGACATCTGGCGTCAATACACATTTTACCTGTACTAAACATTATTGGTCACCTCATACAGACACTAATTTACATATTAGAACTAGCGCTCGGACCCGTCGTTGATCGGGGCCTGCATTAAAAATCCTATCATTTTGGGGAGTTTTGGCACCTATGGTACACCCATGAAAAATTTCAAGGTTCAAACACTTATGGTACATGAGATACAGTAACCCCTCTGCATGTGTGGCCCCCATAGAGAGGGTGAGGGAATACATGTAGGTAAAAATGCTTTGATAGAGGGCGGTTTCGGCACCTAAGGTTCTTGGATGCAAAATTTCAAGGTTGTAGCCCTAACAGTACAGGTTATTTCCAGAAATTAGTAGTCACCATGTGTGTAGGTATATGATGGGATTTGGTGGTACATTTGGCTATATGCATGCTCAGTGTTGAGCATTTAATATTGATTTGTTGCCAGTCATTTAGGACCCAATGAATCCATATTATTTAACACGAATGACATGAATAGGATTATTTATTGACCAATGAATAGGATTTAATGAATCCATATTATTTAATAATTCCTTATGCATTTTTTCATTCGTTTACGTTAATAGTTCTGTGAAGAGCTTAATTTTGCCTTCCAATGCATTCCCATACCAATGTTTTAGCTAGTTCGATGTACATTGTATGGTCGAGTCATTGTGCAAACTGTTCATTTCGTGCTTATGATGCCATCAGGTGTTTAATTTGGGTAGTTGGTTAAATTTCGCACTATTGTTCCATATGCAGTGTTCCATTTCATGTGAGCCATCAGTGAAATTTCCAGAGAAGTGGGCGTGCCTTTTGCATTCGCCAGAAATCATGCTACGTACATGTACGCTTAATTCATCCGAACAGCGCCATTAACGCAAATGGTACAGAATCAACAGAGGAGAGGGAAAATGGGGTATTGATTGAACACACACAGCGGTTTCATTGCATAGCTAAACTGACGGCAAAACACCATAGCGTGCTGACAATTTGCTGTGTTGACACAAACGAGCGTCGCTCCACCTCGACACGAGGTGGCGGTGTAGTCGCTCTCCATTGATCCAAGAAGTGACAACTGAATGTCCTAAACTGTTTTTTGCAGAAATTATGACTTACACTGCCTTGGTTAACATGCAAATGCAAATACCAAAATGTTACCATTCTACAGGGTGTTTTAGAAGTCATGGTCATAAATGAAATGGGTAGTACTGTAATATTCATGAAAACAAGCTTAAATGTACCTAATAAGAAAGGTCTGACAGGTCTGGATAAACGCCTGGTCATTTACAGATAACCAATGCATGTCGGTACCCTGTATCTCGGATATGGGCCGTTTTCGGACCTATAGAACAATTTGTTTATTTTTATGAAAACTACCACCTACGTGTATTTCATTTGTGGTCATGACTTCTGAAACACCCTCTCTAGAAGTCTATACATATACATACATCACATCATGCAATTCCAACTTAAAATTCCTTATTGAGCATACATGAATATGGAAAAGGATAAATCGTATAAGAATTTTCAATTACCATTTCTCAAGTTGTATTTTACAAGTAGAAATGAACATGGACAATTAATTGATGGGATATCGAAAGACTATATACAGTTGAAATATATCGTAAACGATCCCCTGTTTTTCATATTTTTAATTGCTGCCGATGCTATTTTTGTTTGCTCGTCTTTGAATGACTAGGGCAATAAATCTTTGACGTCACTGTAATGCGTGGCTTTCATTATTTTTTCGTGCCCTGACTGGCATGCGATATGACTGCATGTTTTTTCGTATTAACTGATTTCCGTGTTAGGTATATCTCCTATATCCACACAATTACAAGCGTGTATTGTATTAGCGAAATTGTCCAATGGCATGATTTTATTGATGTTTGTTTAGAGTTGGGTGTTCTTCAAATATTTCTTCTGGAAGGCAAACACGATGAAGAGTCGATGGATACAATTTATACCGCGCTCTATACCGATCCTTATTTGACAGGCAACGCCGCGTGTACATCCCAGCCGATATTGCATTATATTGCAACTAAATATACAGTCTGAAATATTGAACAATTTTCCGTCGAAATTAAATACTTGCCGTGCCTTTGACTCGTCTTCATGCAGAATATTGCGATATTCGCTTGCACCCGTTATGCTTCACTACCCAATGATAAATCAGGGCTTATCCAAAAAGTACCTCGTATGGAAACAGTTTTTGTATAGCTTCTTGAATTTAATTGCTCGATATTTAAGGCTGAAATCGTATTTAAAAGTTGTTACAATCAATATTGCTTACGCGATTATTACGGTTTTCATATCGCTGCGAAGTGAAGTCATGCATTTTTCATGTGCTATACATTACCGTATTTCTATCACATCGACATCCCTGGCAAATCGTATCGATTCGCTTTTGGAATGGCCCTTTTGCACTTTCCAGCCCATAAAACTCCTTTTATATCACAAATGCTGACCACGTACAAATGAAAATCTATATGAAACATGTATCCAGCAGATTGAAATTGGACAGATTTTTTGCGTGCATATTTCATGCGAGCTGTATCTCCGTTTTCTCTCCTCCTTCTCCGTTTGCATCTCTTTTCCAAATCTATTACATCTGCTTTTGATTGCACTTTTTCAAATCACTTAGACCCATAGCTATATACGTGGCGGCACAGACATGCCTGATGTATGTGCCTACATTAAGGTAAAAGAGGCATTTTCTTCTTTTCTCTTCAAAAATCGATCGATATACAGTTGAAGGATTTTGGGGATGTACATATGTGGCGCTATATGGCGATGTTGTCAATTTGGAATAGGCCGAGAACTTATACACGGTGCGTGTTAAGTCCAGAATGGAGAGGAAAAATGAAGAAAACAGGGATTACCAGGTTGCAATTTTGAAATTACAATTCTATGAGAAAAAACAAACTCATTTTTCGTTACATGTGCTTACTTAAGCAGTGTAATCCAACTCAGAACCTGATAATCTTTGAAAACCTGGGAAAGTCAGGATAATTTTGAAAAAAATTCAAAAAGTCGGGGTATCTAACGTAATTATAATTTTAATCCAGACGTTATTTCGTCTAGCAGTTGTGGCGTTGACAGTGGTCTTTAGGCGAAGTTACCTTTTGCACAACGATACAAAACCTAAGCTTGGCAGATCGATTCCTTCTATTTGGCATCATAATGACAATATCGAAATTTGGAAAATTAGAATAGACACAACTCGTAAGCTTGCAGTGATTGCCCAGCGATTAGGGGCAGCTACAGGCAACAGCAGAAGAAATTTTATTTCTAATAATCGACACTCGGAAGTCTTGAAATATGCCTCAGATTTTTTGAGCAGGGACTATACCGAACTACAACATACTCCTACCGCCCTATCTGAGAAAAAAAACGATGCTCCTACACCATCCAAATGTCTTCTTGTGCCAATTCTGGCACGAATCCCAATATCCAAAAAATTGTTTATCTAAACAAGAAGCAACATCTATTCCTCATCCGATTACCGTTGACGTGGGCATGCGTGGGCTCGATATGGTTTGCATATATTAATGCGATCAACATCCTAACTTAATAGAAAACGTTGAGTTGAATGCGCTTCTCGCGTACATCTTCGGGGTTCTGACTCTTTATTTATCTTCGCACGTCATGACCCGTGCACATTGCGCTTTATGGATCCACCCGAAGCAATCAGAAAGCTGAATAGGAAAGACCTTTCCCTCTAGGAAAGGCTTTGCAATGAAGCCCTGTTTGCTAAATGAAGATGCTCCATTGCACTCTTAACTCCACCATATATCGATCCAACAGCTTGCGCTCGAGCGCTGACGCCACCTGGCGGTTGATGCGTGAGGCCTCCTTCTCCCCCGATCAATTACTGCGAAATGAATTTTAAATGCCCGGGAGAGCCGAGCCCATTTGCGTGTCCACTCCATTAATGGCGAACAGCTGCCCTGGCCGTTCAAATCATGCCTTTGATTTAATGTGTGTATTTTGCGCGTTGACGAGTGATCTCTTTACGATACACGACGAAACCTCTGAGCCCTGGGCGATGGGGTGGAGATGGAAAACACACGTTCAACTATTATGTCATTCTGTTTGGGGGGAGGAGGTGGGACAAATGACGATGCACGAGGGGCTGGCAAGTCAACCAAAATACTGTCGTCAGTGTTTGTTACCAAAAAATTAGGATTAATCTCCATCACTTGTGCATCCAATCTAATATGGTTGCAAAATATTACAACTACATTTTGAAATGTTGTATATTACTGTTGAGGAATGACGAGCTGGGGGTCAACCAAAAACTAAGCCTTCGGTGGTTTGTATATCGAAATTTGGGTTAAAATCGGCGTTTGTGCATCCAATCAAATATTCCAAGTAAAATATTATAACTATATTTTGGAATATTGTATATAAATTATATTGATGAGGTATGATGAGCTGGGGTTAACCAAATGATGTCTTCATTAGTTTTTATATCAAAATTTGGGTTAAAATCCGTCATTTGTGCATCCAATGAAATATTCTTGCAAAATATTAGAATTATATTTTGAAATATTGTATGAAGCATGATGATCTAGGGGTCAACCAAAAACTAAGTCTCCATTCGTTTTATATCAAAATTTGGGTTTAAATCCATCGTTTGTGCGTCCAATTTTGAAGAAAATATATTTGGAGAACGCGGTTTGTGTACGTGTACTTCAACTAGATTAATTCTGGGAAAGCTTTAATTCAAATTTTGTAAAAATGTAGCTCAATTCGACGTTTTTTCTGTCGATGATATGAGATCTGTGGCGAACGTTCGCCGTTGCCATCACTTGGCACTGCAGTCGCTCACGCGTGACGTCATCGAGTTCTTTTTATCTCTGGCGCAGACGTTCCATTTCTTATTTATTCTTTAGAATAGAACGAGCGTTGCATGCTCTACTGATTCTAGAATTGTCAGACGAATGTCGATCGCACGTACAACGACTAAGATTCATTTCAACTACCTGTAAGTAATTTCGTTAATTTCAACGATTGAACTTCAAACATTGCATTGTCAAGTACGACTTCTGATCTATCTCATGGTCGTGATCATTACTTGGGAGTCATTACTTGTGTTCACGTGAAGCAAGAGTTAATATCCTCTACAATATTACTCCAAATGCATTTTAAAATAGAGTAGTTGTCGTTGCCCATCTTTCAGAGTGGCCCACCAGGCGAGGTTTTCGTTTACGATGCACTGGAGCATCGAGCGCAAATTCCAGCCATCTGCGACCTCGCTTTCCGGTGGCTGGAGCGTGTGGCGCTGACCAGAGCCTGGCCAGAGACACGTGTTAATTACGAAAGTCAAGCCGCACATTAGCGGAATTATAGCCGCAAATTTTCCACCAACGCATCGGTTAATAACGACGCGTGTCCGCAGTGGTTTGGTGTTCGGACATCGTCCACGATAATGCGGCTTTCATCGGAATTAAAAGCAGAGGGGCTGGACGCTGGTCAGCCGGTCAGTTCATTCCGCGGAGCAAATTAAATTTACATACGCGCTTGTTAAAGCGTGTAATCCGTTCGGATGGACGCGCATATTTAATCGCGGCCTAATTAATTCGGGTGGGGAACGAGTTGGTACGTGGGAGGGGAAGGGTCAGCAGGGCACGGGGATTACCACGTGTAATCCGTGATGCTGTTGATGACTGCAGCGAGGTGTGGTCGGTGGGAATGTGTGAAGAAGCAGGGTGTGCCGGAAGTTGGTATGGGAGTGAAACTGAATTTCTTCACATTTTATGTTCTGAATTGGGTTAGTTTGTCCACAGCCCCCTAGATATAACAGGCCCTCTCACTCGAGTGTGTGTCTATGGATGCAGCTGTCAATGGAAATCCGCGATAGAGCCTAGAGGGTGTGAGAAGCCCACTACGTTGAGTGTCATCCTGCGTCCTATCGTAGGTGACGGCAGGCGCACACTATTGCCAGTGGAGCACATGTGTGATCCTTGGTTTCCTTTCATGGATTTTGCGAATGTGGGAAGTAACTTTGTCAGTTTACTGCTTTTGTAATTTCGTGCACCCACTATTGCAAGAGCACATGTGCGATCATTGGTTTTATTTCATGTGTGATACGAGTGTGGGAAGTAAAGAGTTTTCGGTTAACTGCATTGTTTTTGTAGATGTGTTCGTGCTTGTAAGTACTTGTGGAACTTTTCCTTTAAATAGTTGTTTTTATTCCTTACACTGAACAACTTATACTGACTTACTGTATATCAGTGAATTTTTATTTTGGCGCAGTTCTAAATTTCCACGTTCATAAGGGCGGGTAGTTTACTCGCATGGTTCCGTATCCGATCCAAGAAGGCCATGGTTTTTCTTAAAGTACATATCAAGTTAAGAGTGCCAAATTTCACTCTGCCCTCTATACCGGCATTATAAAGCCTATAAGTCACAAATTCTTAATCAGTTAAAAACCTTACCTCGCGATAAAATAGAAACAGAAAACTGCAAAATTTAAAACCGCACGTGCCAGAATTTCAATTAGTGGGCATGCTAACCTGGTTTTCCCTAGACATTATAGCAGGCGTATTAATACATTCCAATATCAAACAAGTGATGAGGTTCGAAACGTCCGCCAGAGGGCAGAATAATACTGAGCGTGAAATACACTCGTGCTGTCCTTCCTTGTTGGGGGTCACGTGATTCTGCATACGCACGTGCGTTGCATGGTAAAGCGTGCTGCGCGCGCGCGTTTGATGCTGGAAACGTCGGTTCCTCCATCATATCCCTCTTGTGGCTTGCTCCTAAAACATCGTAAAATGTTAATTGCAGCTTCGCAAACTTAACCCGTAGACTTTAGCGCTCGGTATTAATAAAGTCTGAGAAGGAAAGATTTAATTATCGGCGCGTAGGAGCCGGAAAGGCTCGATTGCAGTGGTGCGCTATTAGAATAAGTTATATACGCTGGGAGCCAACGCATAATCTTCGTTTTCTCCCTCGCCAAACCCCTTTTATTACAATACTTTTCTCTAGACCCACTTATGCGGAAGATTAATGAAACGCGGATGATGTTCTCGAATTAACGCAGTAAATAGAGCGAGAGAATTCCCACTTTTAGCGGAATTAAACCAACCGGGCTGGCGTATGCGGAGGAACGGAGGAGAGGCCCGCACTTTACCGTCGCCTTCCTAATTAAATTTATTTACTTCATGGCGTGTTGCAAATTATTACTCCATATACTTTTGTCAATCAGTTTTATACGCCGCTGCACTTTTAGGTAGTACGCACTTTGTGGAATGGCGTTCGGGATTTTGCCGCACCTTTTTAACTTGTCAAACGTCATTATCTTAAAAGGCTGGTTCACACCAAGTTTAACCAGTAATGCGGCCCTTGCCCTGGAAGCCACCTCATTGATAACATTTTCAACGAAGCAACGTTTTCGAAGACGACGTCAGCTGTCTTCGTCCAATTTCGTATACTCGATGCGTGGCTATTTTGTGCAGCATACATGTATATCGAAAACACGACATGGAAACTCGTGTTTTAAACTTCCTAAACATTTTCCTTCATTGCCAAAAAATCGCTTATCAGAAAGTCCTTGTTATCCAAATACAGTATCAGAAAGTAAATATAATCTAATTCAGGTAAAATATTCATTATACTATATACAAGTTGTAGATTAATCACTGATGCTAATGAATCGATTCCCCAAAAATCGGTCTCGACCGTGTCCTAATTCCTGTAATTCCCTGTATTGGGCATAAATAAAATGTATATTATATTATGCAGGAATAAGGTATGGGTATATTGACCCTATATACCTCCACCCACCACATGGCACCCCTGGTGCTGCTATTGGGGTAACTAATAGAATAGAATGGAATGATGAATACTTGTTAAGACTATTTTAGAGGTAAACCACTTTTACTCAATTTTGTGTAATCTACCCTGGGTTGGAAAGCATGGTTTTAAGGTATTTTTCAATTCATTTCAACTCTGTACCCTATATACTGTATACTATCTGCGAAGGTATGCCATGTGATAGGGGGGGGGAGTGTAATCCTTAAACTCAATTTTTTCAGCAGATTCCACCACATTAGATTGGACATGATTTAATTGCTAAATTGAATTTCTTGTATATTAAGCCCATCCTTGAATTCCAATGTCTAACAGCATGCAAAAATAGGACCAATGGAATGGATCTGAATGGGCTCGGAGTTCCATACATGTGTATGTGGATTGGCATGACAGCGTATACACATGTACCACCAAATTAAATTTCTCGAAGCAGTAAATGAGCCGATGGTAAAATAGATATGGAGGTAGCCATTCTGCATTAGCTTATACATGTACCGCACTTTATATAGTTTCTAGTCTTCAGTAAGTCAAAAATGATATTGTAGATTAAGTTTAGTTTAGAATCTTCCCAATTAATTCAATTGTATACTACGACGACAGCGTACATCTTTGCATCCAAGATAATCCAATTTTCGTTTAAATGGTGCAGCCACCATTTTGAAAAACATATTGAGTGTCATGTTATCATCATGGGGTGCCACTTTGCACGCTTTAAATTTAAATTTTTGTCGCCATCGCTTCGGAGACTAACATTTTACGATAAGTGCTTGTGCTGGATCTCCTTGAAAAGTGCCATTGTTGTACTGCATTGCCTAATGGCTGCAGTATGTTCAGTTTTACATAGCGTTTATAAAATTATCATAGGAATGAGAGCGAGAGAGTTTGTTCGAAGGAATACAATATAAACCTGGTTCGAATTCACACGTCATATTTTTATCATCGGGGGAAAAAACGTTGGCGAAACGTGCATTTTCCCCTAGAGTCCCTAATTAATGGATTTATTCATCCCTGTTTAGACATACAATTTGGGAGTTGTCTTTGGGTCTGTTCTCTTTGCATAAAATAGTAGCGCACTTTTGAATTGCTTACGTGCGCCATGAAAATGCAGCGGGGCGCATCCTCCCAGGGCCTATGAAGCGTTGATGCACTCCTGGGGGATTCTGGAAGTTTTCATAAAGTGAGAGTTGCTCTATAAAATGCGTAATAAAAAGACAAAAGTTGTTGGGCATTTCGAAGAAGAGAAACAATGAAAACAACATGCGCTTAATTTAATTGCAGCATCTATTCTGGGGGTGGTGGGTGGGGGCTGAAGATTAGGCTGCAATTCAACTGCATGTTTTATGAACTCCCCTTTGTAGACCTCCGAAAGGCGACGTAAGGGTGGCTGTTGAGATTTAATTCATTTGCATATATATTATGCAAAAACTATTATGCTCCTCGTATAAGCGTCTATTACTAATAATGACCTATGCGTGAATGGAGAAGACTCTTGTTAAGTGAATTCTCTTTTAAGTGCATGGACCTAGACCTATATAATTACTTAGGATAGTATAGCTGCCTGCTGATTGCTGTCTTTTAGCAGAATGCATTATGTGCGAGTCTGTAGCAATTTGTCAAATTTATTTTGGGCGCCATCTTCCTTTTTTAGTTTTGATACTAAACATGGTTTTCGTCAAGGAAAGCAATAGAAACAGCTAAATAATATGTAAATCAGCAAAAATGTTTACAATTTTTGTTATGTAGATTCGTAAAATAGTTTTATAGTACGTATCTGGTTAACATTGCTCAATTTCATTTGGTCTGCCCTAGCTCTATCGGTATTAGAGAGCCGATTTACTTCGTCTACTGCTGCATAAGAATGGCATAAGAATTGGCTAGGATCCGTCGTATTATGCTATAGTCTTGACTGTAACTATTGAATGTTTTACGTTTTAAATCCTTAATTATTTATAATCTTACCAAGAAAATTACTCGTACAATAGTTCCGATAAAATAGAAACATTCGCAAAATTCATAATCGCACAATTCGGACGCGTGCAAATTAAGGCACGTGCTAATATGGTTTTCATTAGAAAGTACTGTACACATATTATCCTATATCAAACAAGTGATGAGGTTCAAAACGCCCACCACAGGGCAGAGCGAAATTTAGCACTGTTAACATGATGCATATGCGTATATTATAAAGCTGATGCATATATTTGTATATGCAAATTTTGAGAAATTGAACGATTTTGAAATTCCACTGCTCTGGAGGTCTGAAATTCTGGAATCTAAATGAGGTCGGCCATTTAGAACAACATAAGATTAAATACACCCTGTATTTTAGGCTTACCTAAGATGATGCAAATTTGGTCGTTCATTTGTTCGTGTCCGAAATAAGTTTCTCAAAAGCAATTACATTTGTATGTTCGCTGCTAATGCAAAATAAGATCGTCCTCATAAGCCGCTGGACTCAGTTGGGAAACATGAGCGTAAAATGTTTGCATTTGCGAGGCTTTCTCGCGATCTAATCCGCCACTGCTTCATATATGGCGCGAGTATTATCTTTAGAGAATTATAGTTAAGCCAGCGCATTATTTCTCCTTAATTTAGCATATCATCCGAAAGATCCACACGTTGTTCGCGCAATTAAAGAAATATTTGTAATAATTGTAAGCCCCTTATCTAACGCTTCACGACCGCTCTTCACGCCATATAATTCAAAGCTCTTCAAGTTAGCATGACTGCCATCTTGCCACGTGCTGGCAATCACATTTTTCAAATTAGCATTCTAACAATTATCAGTGAAGGTATGACTGCCATCTTGCAGGGTGCATGCAATCACACATAACATCCAAGCTGTGCGTGTTTGCTTAGAAAGGGGCAGCTTTCATTCAGAATTTTGGGTCACATTTCTTAGAAGCACTGTTAACCTGATACGTTCTTTAATTATGTAATGATGACTGGCACACACAAGTTCTTTATGAACTTCGTGCTGTGATTGTTAAAATAAATTTCAATTTTATTAAGTTTATAACTTAGTGAATCGTATCCGAAATTCACTCGGGTGTTCGATATCAATTAAAAGAATATCGCCTGGCTCACTCCTTGAAGGAGCGTCTCTAGATCTAATGTCCTTTTTACATAGTTCACTAACTTTCTCGATTATTACTCATCCGGCTCGAATGGCACCCATCGGGAGCAGCACATTTGAAATTGTAAGGGAAGGGAGGAAAGTACGGAATCTTCTCGGATAACCCATGGATGAGTTTGCTCCGCATCGTTAGTCGGATCTCGATTTCTGCACTTCGTCTTGTCGCCCCTTTAACTCCCCAAGTGCCCTTTGCAAAAGAGGCTGATGGGGTATTTTCTTCTTTTTTTTGTAAGATGCTTGGCTTTTCTTGCTGCATAAGTGAAACGAGACGCCGTTCCGTCTTATGTTCCTAGCTCCTTGCAGTTGCTAGGTGACTACCATTGTTAATGGAGACCTCGTTATTGTTCGCTAAATGAGGATTTCTTTTCTCCCCTCTGACGTCGATTTCACTGGGCTATTTTGGCACAAGCGCACTTGTACCGGAAATAATGGAGGGCGCGCACGTGTTTCCGCCCATTCTACCATTCTACGAGCGTTCTATCATCTGTTTGTTAAACGATCACCGGGATAATGAAGCCAACCACGCGCTCACCTCTACCCTTCCACTGCCGAATCATTGAGCTCTAAGATTACTTTTAATGGCCGACTTCCTTTATGTCAGAGGCAGTTTATCCACGCAATTCAATATCATTATTTTCCCTTTCCCCACCCACACCCCCCACACCCCTCTCCTTCTTCACCTCGCAGAATCCTATTGTCCTATGCGTTGCTAGCTTCTTCTATTGGCTACTTAATTGAGAGTGAATGACCAAGATCCTCCTCGAACACGAGATAACACAACGTATCAGAAGTTCTCCATTTGATGAGAACTCTCGGACAGGGGTCATCCGAACCAGAAGGTCATTCCAGAGATAACCAGCGCCACGTGCCGACAATAACGTTTTCATGGCACTTTGCTGATTACCATGAAAACTCGACAATCGGGATTTATTCATGGCGACCATAAAGTCCTTTCCTCAACATACAAAAACCGAAAAAACGGCTCAAGTCTATTTTTTGTGGGTAGGGAAAAATTTGAAATGTGGAAATTGTGATAATTTTATATCAGACATGCGTGAGAGTGGGTAATGAAAAAAGGAAACCAGGTGAATTAAAGGGAAAATTGATAAGATATCGACTTGATCAAAAAGAAAACACTGCGGCTAATTAGTCTTATGATCAATGAACCATTACTATAGTCAAAAGACCCTGTTTTTCCAGATACATTATTTCGTTTGAAGGACGGTTAATCGAAAATCAGCTACATCAGTCTATAGCCATGTTTAATAGTTAATGTACCTGGAGTATACCTTCAAAAGTAGAAATAACTTTCTTAAAATTTGAATTAAAATGCATTATTATGTATCTTGTTTTTCAAGATGGCTCAATGCATTTTCGCAAAAATACACCTGAAATTCATTTCTGGTTGCATTTAAAAGAAAAATTCGTCTTCTGCGTTTCCTAAAGTATTAATAGTGCAATCATGCTTATATGGAAAAGCGGATTAAAATCCATCACATAAAAAATCATTGTTCTAAAATTTGCCTAAAAAAACAAATTTCTACATATAAAACACATTCAAACTGCATCAGTTGCGATTTAAGCATAGTTTTTCTAGAAATCTTGCCTATGGCGCTTTCTTCGGTATTAAAAAATGTAAGCAAAAATGCATTTTTATTTATCTTGTTTTTCAAGCTGGCTCAATTCATTTTCGCAAAAATGCATTTTTGCTTACATTTTTAAAGGGTTTTAAAGGGTCGCCATTTTTTTATTATCTTAGGGTCCCCTCATCATCGAAAATGCTTGTGGGTGGGGATGTTCGCTATTCCAAACAGTGGATCACTAAAAGTTTTTGAAAAATTGTTTGTAATGAGGGAAGGACGTTTTGCTCACCCTGTATACGTGTATTGTGAATCTGGGCATGTGTTAAAGTTTGCTGAAGCCTAATACCATCCCAGGGCCTAGTGATACATCATGCGCAATAGCAAAGGCCACCTTTCTCCTATGAATAATTTAAGGGATTTGCATGTAACATTTCATAGAACGTTCATTTCTTCCTATATACACGTACATGTACGTATCAAATATGCACCGAGCTTGTTCTCCCATAATGAAGAGATGCATAGCCTCGCATGGGATGACATGGGTGAGTTATAGGAAAACGAGACATTGACGTATACACTGTACGTCAACCTATACCAATATGTAAAAAACTCGGATGAATGCCTGTTCTGCATAAACAGCTTAGGGCAGTTATTCGTGTTTACCGGCCCTAGTAAAACTACGCTCAGAATTTGGATATAGTTATTTGGCGTAGTCGTGCCGTTCCCTGGAGGTCGAAAGCTACGGCTTACAAAGCCCTTATTGAACTCGGAAATCACTTTTGTAAGGTAAACATTTGGAGAAGTCAGTCCTGAATAAATTGAACAAACGCCTACAGTCGTCATTTTTTTTATAAGAAAACACGCCCTGCATCTTATGCTCCGCAAACATAAACCACCATTTTTTCTGAGACATTATACTCTCCATACATTGCACTGTCCCCTGACATCTGCCATTGGCAGCTGACTGGTCAACCAAAATGTTGCTCTTTCGTGCATTTTTTTGTTTGCTTCCAAGTGCTTCAGTATTTTTGGAGTCAAAAGTCGATGTTTTGAAGATGTTCTACTTTTCTTAAAATGTATTTGAACGAACTTATCATTTGCAAATATTTGTCTTTTGCATGTCTACTGGCTAATTTAGGTTAGCAAACTTAACGCTCATGGAATTCATTAGTTTTAGTGAATTCTGTAAGCAAAGCATAATAAAAACAAGATTAGCAAACTTAACAGGGTTCTCACTGACTTGGAAAATCTTGAAAAGTCAGGGAAATTTCAAATTTTCATGCAAAGGTCAGGAAAATTTGTATCGGCTATAATGCCAGACTTAAATTGACAAAACCTCAAATGATGAATTGGCTTATGATGATGCCCAAACGCGGGCGTACTGTATCTAGTCATAGTTATGCGATAAAATGTGATTCACCAGTTCTGTCAGCAAAATAAAATAAATAAAAATCAGTTTTCTTAACTGCATGAGCAGTGGAAAATTATTTTTAAATAGCTGTATTTTTTGTGATCAAACGTCAGCATTATATGTAACTTACTAAGGATGAACTATCTTAAGTCACTTTCACGCACTTAAGCAACATCGAGAAAATTTCGACAACTTAGCCAACTTGTTAACTCGGACACTTTTATTACCCATCACGTCCGACAGAGGGAGGTTTCACTGTATATACTGTAGAAACTAATACAGCATGGCAAGTAATGCGTAAGAGGGACTAATAACAAATAGCATTTTTATCTAAATTTTCTTTGGAGAACACCATGAAGCATCATGCTCCTACTGCCAGGCAATCACTGCCATCCTACGAGCCGTTAGAAGCCCACTTTCTTAGACATGTATTTCATATGCTGGAGTAGGGAATATACCGAAGTACACCCCGTATACATTATCTGTTGTTTCTGTTAAGTTTTCCAACACGATTTCACTCTTTAGCTCATTTCTGAGGATTGAGGACATTAGATGACGTTGTTGGAAACGACTGTCATGTTCGATAAGGACCTAGAGCGGAGTTATTATAATTCTCCCTTCTGATAAGTCCGTTTACAAAATTACTTTTCTTCGAAACCCCAGCGACGGCTTTGTGTTCCCCAAATATCCTAAAGTGCAATGGGATGCTCGCTTTGGTGTATGTTCGTAATTTAAAATATGGATGTTTAGCTGCAGGCTGCTGCTTTCCAAATAACTTTTTCCTCGCATATAAATGATGTTATAAAAGGCCGTACGAGGGAATGATAACATCTATACACGCTGCTGCTTTCACGGCCTTCTTTTAATGTGGAAATCATGAAAATATAAAAGTAATGCAATTTGCGTATACCGAAATGGCTGTAATCTCGAGCTGGAAATGTAGGCCAGGATGATAGACGAAAGTTCAGTAAATGGTTAGCAATGCTACATGTACATGTCTTATAGGCTAATGGGGCATTGCGCCTTTTGGCTCGACTTTGGATGGGTAATTCGAGGCGAAGAAAGAAGGCCGCCAGATGAATTATTTACGAATTCATAATTTGAAAAGATATAGCTGAATTGAAATGTACTAGAAAGTTAAAAACGACTGGGGTATATCGATGAAATTTGCTATCTTCAGACGGTATGAACTTGTACTAAAATGCGGCAATTTGCATGTAACAGCAACCGTGATGCAAATATAGCGAAACTGCAAAACGTGGGATAAACTTCGAAATTATCCCTGCTCCATATGTGCACATGCTAATAAAATGTATAATATTAACTCTGTATGCCTGTCAAGAATACGGGAATTGCACCTGTCCTAGCTATCGGAATTTATCATATTTTTTGTGTGTGCCTTACTTATAACCTAAACCAGTGCGTTCCAAAAAAGTTTCTTTCATGACTCAGAAACCCTTCTCAGAAAGTACTTAGTGTATATACACAAAAAATCATATCAGAAAATCCTTTTTACCCCATTCAGGTAAAAGTTTGACTTAAATGATTTAATTTAATAATAACTATGTTGTTAGACTGTTTGAGATTATCAAAACACTGAAACACCTTTGCCCAATTTTGGGTAATTTTTTCTCATGTTTTGAGAAGCAGAATCCTAAACTAACCAAACATTGTCTGATTTAGCTGCCCCTAACTGCCAGGCAATCACTGCCAGCCTATGTGTCGTTAAGAGAACCCCAATTCCATAGGCACCTTATTAGACAATAAAGCCTTGGAATGCCTATTATTCAAAGGCACAGAAAATAAATCATGTAAAATTTTAGTCGAATATTATGGTGTTTGTATATGCTGTATACCACAAGCTGGGCAGATATTATTATCAGTTGAAAGCTTCGCTGTTTTGCATCCATAATTACTTTTGGTCATTTATTAGCTTAAAACATCTCGATGGATTTTTTATGGCCTAAGATAATGGCTCGTTTAGAGCAACTAATTCCGATGTTCTTGTTCAGGCTGATCGATACCACGCCGTAGCGCCTTAATTGATCCATAATGGAGTTTTATGTTTATGTTGCCTTTCACACTTCCATATAATTAAAAAGCTATCTCAGAAATTGTAATCGCCATTAAAAGGCTTCGAGGGTGCCCCGCGCATAAATAAATCTATATCGAACGAGGAAACGACTGCAATTATTTCACTTTATGCTCAGAATGGATAATTACAAAGAGTGAGATGCAACGTTTGAAGCTCAATGAACTGAATAATGGGTTTGATCTTAAGCTAGTGAGAGTCAGGCTTAATTGTTTCGGAAATCGGATTCAAGAAGCTCATGGCTGCCATTTTACGCCGTCGTGCATTCTAATGGGCGTTCTTGGCGAATGATTTCTGTTTAAGATTTATCGCCAGGGCTCAAAATTAAAGAAACGCATTTTAATATCAGTATGAGAAAAGCTCAAAACTTGAAAACTAACATGTTAATAAGGCGTCACAAAAAACTTTTTTCGGGTAAAACCTTTTATAATGTGGTATTATGGGTATTCAATAAAACCCAGCGAGGGTGCATCTTTAGCTATAGTTACTTAATTTAATTTTATTGTTAAATGTACTAGGCTTAATACGTTTCAAATATTCTTTTTTACTGGGCGATTTCGAGCTTTCGAATGTATGTTTACCAGTCACACGTATGTTTCGAAATCGGGGCTAGGAGGCAGTATCAAATATGTTTTTTAACGTTTAAAGTTGTCATTAAACACGTGAAGGGAATTACAGTAATCTAGACAATTGTAATAAAGAAACTTGAACCTGTCTACTAAATTCCAGCACTTGGGGATTTAGAGAAGAATTTTAAAAATGATTTACAAAAGGTCGAAACGGACAGACGTTAACCAGTTGCCTTACATAAAAGGTTTTAATAAAAACACATGGTTGGCATGTTTTGAGCGTGCAATCACATCGACATTTACATGTCCTAGACATGTAATGTCATTGATATTTTAAAAGGCATTACATGCTTAGGACACGCAAATGTGGAATATTTTAACGTGACCTATAAGTTGTCTTCAAGGGTAGCTATTGTTGCGCAGGCTTGCCAATGAGTAGGGTTTTGTACGTGAACATGTATACAAGACTAATCTACTGTAGGTCTATACGCACTCATCTCAACAAAATGATTAACATCTCATCCCCTACTTATCTGTCCTTAATTAAAGTCTGCCTATATGTACTTAAGAACCTATCAGATTGCTCGATGGAGCGTGCAAATTTGATCAGAACATCACCAACCCTGGTCTATCATCTCAAATTCTGCGATCGAGTTGGTATTTATGGTGCAAGAGATGGTGAAGATAATGGAAAAAGTTTCTAATGTACATCTTATCATCGCAGCGATTGATAATGAAATTTCATCTTTGTTGGCTACGGCCTTTATTAGCTAAATGTTTGATGTTCAACCTAAGGGTTTTGGGGTGATCCCGTTTAATGAGGAGCACACCAGGTAATTACCAATAGCTTATATGGTGTGTATTCAATTAGTGTAAACGTGTATAATTAAGCCGGAGAATATCACCTAGGCTTCAACATGCATAAACAACTTGGTTTGAAAGCAAATTAATATAAGACCATTCCCTTAATACATGTATTTGTTGACCTTCAACCCTCATAGAGGGCGACGTTAAGGCTGTTTACTATGCAATTTAATAACTGAACAGGACGTTTAATTAACAAAGGGAAACATACTGCGGTTCATGTGATACGCCAACTCAGTTTTTTTGGATTCAGTGCATATCGACATGTGCGCCTCTGGTGGCAGGACGAGGTAAGAAATCCAATCGTAATTCCAACTCTATCCATATACTGAACATCTATAGCACAGCGAAACAAACCTCTATTTGTGGGGTTACTGTATGTCAAAGACCAAGGGTACCAATTACAAAACTTCTGTGAATCATATCCATGATTTGAAGACCATGATAACCACTGCCATTTGCCAGTGTTGACAGGGCTACAGTATATTATGTCTTTCCATGAACAGAGTTGGATTTCAGATTAATTGTGTACCGGTACGTGCTACCAGAGGCACACATGTCCAAATCGACTGACCACGTGAGTATACTGGTATAGTGCATGTATCTTATGAACCCTAGCATGTTCCTGTATGTCAATCAAACGTGCCGTCATTAAGTTGTAAGATGGTAAACTTTAAACAACCTTTATGCTCACCCTGTATAGCATCGCGTGCAATTACAGTGTACATGTATATCCGCTTCAGAAACATGGCAAACAGTATTGCTGTCGCTCGTATTACGCGTTCATCAGTTAATTTGAGGTATCCTGCCTTAATGGCCATTCGTGCATCACTTTCCCTCCTAACCGTGATCATAATCCCGTGAATTTCTCCGACTTTTAATTGCTGTCACTGGGCTGTTGCATCGACCGACGCGCCCTCCCTCGCGCAACCCGCTAACAATCAATTGCCTCCCGTTAATTAACACGCGAGCATTACTCGACTGCTGCCTGCTAATTCCCCCGCCATTAATAAATCACTTCTTTAATTACAGTTAACTGGGATCAGGCTATGGGCCCCCAGAGGACGACGCCAATGCGTGTTTGCTGGTGGCCATTAAATGCATGGGGCCCAGCCCTTCGCACGGAGTCATTAGGGCACGACCATAGGCGCGCAATTAAAAATGCAATTTAATAAGCCAAATAGAGGATGATGCAAATGAGGAAGAACGCTACAATCTCACATTTCCTGAAAATCGGATACCAACCGAATCGTTTTAAGTAAAACGCAATTTAGTTTTTGTTTTGCAATATAGAACGCATTCGTAATTGGAATCTCACGTTTTGCCGTTGCCATGGTTGCCACGTGCGCAACCTCCTCGCGCATTGGCACGTGACTCTGTTCAACGAATCACTGCCATATTCATATATACATGTACGGTGCTTCAGAAGTCATGGTCACAAATGAAATGGGTATTTAGTTGGGTATACTCGTGAAAACAAACAAAGGTCCCTAATAACGTATACAGGTATATAACTTACTTACATGCAAGAGCACCCAAGCCCTAGCTGTATCTCGGAAGATGAACATTTTTTGACCGACAGTATGTTATTAGAGACATTTTCGTTTGGATATGTGAGTACTATCACCTTTTTCATTCGAATAAACGCCTGGCCATTTACCGTTAACCAATGCATGTGTTAATAAACGTGTAATTTAGGGAAAAGAGCCTCTGTATCTCGGAAATGGACAGTTTTCGGACCTAGTTTATTAATGATATTTGTGTTTATTTTGATGAGTACTATCACCTATTCCATTTGTGACCATGACTTCTGAAACACGCTGTATACTATTAGGGCGGCAAATTCAAACGCAGGAACACCCTGACAGACACGCAGAAAGACGCACATGTAGCAACATGCAAGGTACTTGGTTATTGTTGTTGCTAATCTGATTATCACTTTACATTGGAGCTGACTATATAGATTCCAAATAAGATCGTTCTGTCTGTAATCCAATGCTTGCTCAGGGAGCTCTGTGATCCCCAAGAAAGAAATTCTCGGATTTCATCGACTGGTTTTTGGAGAGTCTTCTGGATTAATTGGCAGATCCAGATGAGTTTGGATAAGCAAATTTAATTACGTTTCCCGGCACTATGCGCTCGAATCGAAAATCGATGAATTCATTACGTCGTTTCTCGTAACGGTTATAATGTGTATAATTTAGTGCGGTTTTTATTAATTATTTTGCTCGAAAGGCGATATTGTTCAATTTGCACGCACACAACCCTTATTGGAAAACGGTTGAGTGTTGAAATAAAAACCGAGCCGAAGTCGGGGTGGGGGAGCTTCTTGAACGAAATTTAATTGGATTTGATGGGTACATAGGTGAGTTTCATTTAATAAACGCAATTAAATACATGCGCATGTATGTTCCTTATTCTTAACTACTTAGGAATTTGTTTTTCCCATCTGCTGATGCTAATATTTAAAACTGTAAAATCAATATTTATATACATGTAGCATCACTACCCATATAAATATTGGGTACGGCTCTAATATCATTTTAGAAATGGCTGAAATTGCTGCTCAATGCCTTTATGATTCGGACCATACTCCTACACGAATATTTAGGCAATGTATGCTGGCACCTGTAATAGCTGTCTGAACTTATTCCTTTTTTCTTATACAATCTTCTTTGTGTTTAACCTAACCTAACAATACGTTTTCTGATTTAGCTGCCCCTACCCACCAAATAATCACTGCCAGCCTACAAGCCACTTTCTCATTGTGTAGTTTCTAAATGTATGCTGGAGCAGGGACAATACCGAAGTATATAAGTAGTATGGGGTGCCTGCCTGGCGTATGAGACCAAAGGGTTACAAAGTAACCCTTTGGTCTCGTACGCCAGGCAGGCACCGCACTCCAGTATTTCCGCCATTTTGTACGCCAGCCAGGGTAGACCCTCCGCTCGGTCATTTGTACGCCAGACAGGATTGGCACGCCACCATTTTGTTTTACGCCAGGCCAGGCAGGCGGCCATTTTGTTTTACGCCAGCCAGGCCAGACCAGGCAGGCAGCCATTTTGTTTTACGCCAGTCAGGCCAGACAGGCAGCCATTTTGTTTTAATTTGGAAAACAGTTTAAAATTACAAATTATCGACGCCATTTTGGATTTTTAAATTTGGCGGTGGTTTTCATTCAACTTTATTTTACAGAAAAATTTTGGTTTCAAGTCGGAATCGAACTCAGAACATGCTGATCAACAGGCAAGCGCCTT
>JAQGAF010002307.1:0-23499 GCA_034687865.1 Kryphioiulus occultus | reverse complement strand
TCGCGAATAAAAAACTTATCTGCAAATATAGACAATATTTCTATCAATCTGATACTAAAGTACGTACTGCTGAATAATTGGTAAGATAATTTTTCATTCTTTTGCGTGTTTTAAACAACATAGTATAAAGGAAAATTTCTAGCTGTGAGAACCTAACTTTCCCCTGCCCCAGGCTATCCGTCTTCACCTTAATGTACGAACATTTTCGAGCCCATTTTCAGAAATATTAATATAACAAAAACTAAAAGACATTTTTGTTTGAAGAACGAAATCAACAATAGCGCAATAATTTTTGAAATATTTTTGAAAGCTAAAAGCTACACCACAAAAGATAAAATGTAGTCAATAAGAAAATATACCAAAGCTGGTGAATTTTATCACACTTTTCTACAGCAAAATTCGGTTGATAATTTTGATATTCATCAGAGGTAGCCATAGACGAAATCCAGGACAGAGACCCTGCTGACGCCCTTAAGGTTAGCCCTGCCTGGGTGCCCGACCCCTCAACATAAGGCTCCAACTGCGCCCTAGGCGGTTGCCTAGTTCACCTCTATGGTGGAGCCGGCCCTGGTAACATGATAGAAACTTTGTCTCATTAGCAGATACGTTTGAAATGCTGTTTTCTTATTTTCACACACGTTGATATGCTTTGAGAAGTTGCTTCCTAAAGCACATCAAAGGGACAGATTATGCATCACATCATTTGCATACTTGTCCTCCAAAATATATGTGAGGTTTAATGGTCGATCGCGTATTTTTTCGTAAATATGTTTAATATGGTAATAAACAGGTAATGAGCGTGACAAAAACGCCAATGGAAGTAAGCTAGAATCGTAAATCACTTTAAAGAACATTTGCTCATGAATGTGCATTGCAGCGTGTGTATTTAGTGATATCTAAATCTGAACAATTTGTTTTGGTCCCACCACCCACATGCTATTAATCGCATGGGACACTCAAAATAGGCACGCCATTGGTGCGGGCCAATGAGAAGTTATCAAGTTGGTAAGCATTTTGTAACAGACCGCAAATGCATAGCAACCAATGCTTCAGAGTTTATGTTATTAATTATCAGGTCAGCTTGGTAAAAGCTTTAGCGCGCCATTCTTTGGGATTTTTGTGTTGCAGACAGCGTTATTTGTCGCAATATCGATATCCAATCGTTTCTTTTGTGAATTAGACAAGATAAAAAAAAACGATTTGTCTGTTGTGTTGCGTTGCCACAGGTGGGAAACTCCGCCCATTTCAATTCATTTCCGCTTCAATTTGTTTAATGTTGTGTAGTACGTTGACGTTGCTTAGAATAGGTTTGTTTAACGTCTTATATGCGGTGCTGAAATTTCTTATCACACGACGCTGTTGCTATTATATGAATAATGTTCAAACACAAACGCCAAACGAGCTGTCAGCGCGACACGTTGTCAGTCATTGTGACCACATGATCTCGCATCGATTCCCAACTTCTTTCATGAAGCAAAATATGTTTTCTCGAAAGGCAAATTTAATGGACAGCTTGATGACTGCTACAATGCATCACATTTTGTTGTTTGATGGTGTGATTGCTACCTTATGAATATTTACATACATGTACAGTATGTACCTTCAAATCATGATGCCTATTACATATTTTGAATATTTTGCTGTAAAACTGATGGAAGCAAGCTTCATTTTCCAATTACAATTATAATGAGTCCTATAACTCCTCTATTGGATAAATACTGTAGCTTTGGCACGAGGCCCTTCTATGGCTAGTTGAGTTTGGTACACAGAGAAATCCAGAAAATTGGATTAGCGTGACAATGGAAAATGTGTATACCAACAAGGCAATTCGGTGAACCATTGCATGGTACTGAAAACAACAATTGAAAGTCCTTGAGGTAACTTAAGGTACACAATTCTATCATACTTCTACCAAACACCTGCCCTTTGGGAACCAGTGGTGGCTGGCTTATAAGAGAAGCTTGCGTGTATTCAATGGTGACAAAAGGCTAGTTGTCGAAGAAAGGCAACAATGATGCAGCAGATCTGAATAAAATTGTGCAGGATATTATCAGTAGGATCTAGAGATTCAAACTGCACGCGCTGAAAGCAACAGAAGGAACACTACATGTATTTGAATTAGAAAGTTTTGAATGAATGTTAGAGTTGTTTTCATATATACATGTACTTGGTTCTGATCTGAAGAAAATCTGGTAAAAGTTTCCAAAGGTGATAGTAAACAACCTACCTGTAATTGGAAAAATATTTTACCAACGTAAAATACATTTAATTGGTGCTGCAACTATGTAAATAAGTAAACATTTAATAACATTCAGTTAAATAAAAGGATAAAGGTGCGTTTACACTGTAATAAAATATTGTAACATAACAAACATAACTCGATTACTTGGGCCATCAATACTACATAACATTTTTCTCACTTTGTTATGTAGAATAAACGCACCTTAACAAATTGAAACGGGCTTAAATCAGAAAAATAGTGTTAAAGTAAAATTTAAGAACTTATTGTTTATTGATTGGCTGCTTATTGCAAGTGGATCTGCAAAATGGTCAGGCCCTTAGTGATCAGCCACTGCATGCAGGGTTGAATTTCTGCACTCTTTAGCAATTGGTTTATCAGTGACCAACCATGGGGCGGATTAACTCGTTGATGCTTGCCCAGTGGTCATCCAATTGACCCCTCGTCCTGCTTTTTATCATTTTTTTCTCCCCCGAGTTCTTCGACTATTCACGCATCTGCTTAATCATGCAGCCTGCAGATACATTGTAGGCCTACACGTACAGTACACTGTACATAAGCTTACATGTATACTGTACATGTACATGTCACCTTGATTTAATTGAGAGTCGCCATTAACCAAAAAATTGCATTTTTCGCAATTACGCGGCCCTTTGTCACCGTCTAATTCTCATTGGACCGGAAACAGTTGTTTCGCTTCTCCGAATCCACAACTCCTAGTTTTGTTCCGAAAAACTTATTGTGTTTCTCCATTTTGTTTTTCAGGCGCGTGGGTATCGCACGCGCCATTGTTTACCCGCGTTATTTTTATTGTTGCAATTAACATTATCCTTTCTAATGCACATTATATTAATATTAAATGCCCCAAAAAGACGTAGCTGTAAACACGAATTAAACGAGTGTCACCGCTAGCAGCTGTTGCTTTTTGTCCCAGGTAATGACACGAATGGTTGGCGTAATTGGCGTAATTGGGGTGGCCCTGCATGAACTGCTGCTTATGAAATAATTGTGGCTAATTGTTTGCATCGCATGAATAATTAACATTATCTGGCGTAATTGTGGGCTGCTTGCAGGAAACTGCTTTCTCGGATCGTCCAGCGGACCACGAGTCACGGTCTTGGGTCACGTAGATTCGTGAAATTCATTGAAAACACTGCAGATGTAATTGCAGATCTTAATTGTTAATTTTGGGCATTGAAATCACTCGAATTTCAAGTATAGCGCCAGCTGGGTTATCGTTACACTGCTGCACATTTCTGACAACTGGTAGGCCATGGTGACTATAAACATGCAAAACCTGAAAACCTCAAGGAATTTTATATTAAACCTGGAAAACTCAACGAGTATTGAATTGAAACCTGGAATTTTTAAGTATCAAAAATTATTGCCCTGATAATCGGTTCTACCATTTTCCTAAAATTCAGCATTTGTGATTATTTTTTTTAATTTGCCTTTTTTCGACTATCATGAATTGTTGGTGATTTAGTTTAAAAGAATTAAAATTGCTGCCAGTGTTGCCATTGCTATGGATATTTCTGGAAAACGTTTTCGATAGATTACACCTAAAATCCGTTATGTCTGTTATTCTTTATTCAAATTTCACCTATGGAGCTAATTTCTGTCAATTTTCAAAATGATACAAAACTGAATTATTGGTGGGCTAGGTTTTATAAACAAACAACCTCAACGTTTCTTCAAAATGTTTTACATGTATTCCCAAAAAAAAAACAATTATCGAGTTATATACGTTTATATGTATTTTTAGGTGGTATTGTTGAACAAAAGACTACCATTTCGCCCACTGGGTTTCCTTGTGGTAAACAAATTACTCATTAAAATGCATTTTAGAACCTACAAAGATTAAAATATGACCCTGGAAAACCAGTAAAACTCTGGGAATTTCGTTTACAGAAAACTGATAAACGTTTATGTGAAACAAAACAGGCCCTTTTCCAACTAGTTCACTGTAAATGCCTCGAATGCTTCGCCGTGCACGACTTCAGTGCAGTGTTTGAAATATTAATGGTGACGTGACTACCTTTGGCTATTTTTAACAGCTTTTTGGACGGCTTCGAACCAGCAGTGGCTAACAGGCTTTCAGAATCGACCACTACTGACTTCCATCCCGAGATGCCCAACCGTGAAATCCAGCCGTGATTGCATTGGGCTTTCGCCTCTGAGGTCCTTCTCAGGCTGGTGGCCTGCATTGACCCTGTCAGAGGTCACCAGAATGGTGCCAAACCCGTTGTCAGCAGTTCCCGTTCGAATGGCTTCTTCCCTCAAGCAAATGCACGCGAAAGGACCTCACATCAAGAACAGAAAGAGGAAGAAGCCGCTGGATGGCAACCCTTTCCTGAAGGGCGTGGTTCTGAAAACGCTGATTAAGAAACCGAAAAAGCCCAATTCTGCCAACCGCAGGTGTGTGCTGGTGCGCCTGACCAACGGCAAGGAGGCCGTGGCCCATGTCCCAGGCGAAGGGCACAACCTGCAGGAACACAACATCGTCTTGGTCAGGGTGGGGAGGTTGCAGGATGTGCCTGGTGTCAGACTCAAAGTCGTCAGAGGCAAGTACGATTGCGCCCAAGTCATTAAGAGAACACAGACTGTATAGAACGTCGATAAATACTTTTTTTTTCCAAATGTAAGATTAGAAATAAAGTTTTGCTTCGAAATTTAAGTGTGGAGTTTTGCTTTATTGACTTTGTAGGTTGGGAGTTGAACAGCTGATTTGTAATTTTCAGCGTCTCATCTATTTTCGACAAATATCTTTATGCAATCTTTTTATTTTTTTCACTTGTCGCCCAGCAAAAGACGAAATTGGGAGTGAAATTAGGCTTAGGCCTATAACTTCACATCTTAAATGTGCAAAATGGGTGACACCCCAAAGATTCTGTAACGTTAGGAAGCAGTGCTGGGTGTCCTGGAGTGCTAAACTTTTACTCGTACACGTACATCGTAGGATGTTCGCCGTTGCGTGCAATTGTCTACAAATCGTGTTCCATTCAAGGGAAATTTGAGCTTGGGCAATATGGAAAAGGGAGCTTTGGCAAGGAGTTTGAGGTCTTAGGTTAAGTTAGGCTTCCCCTCCATTCATCGGTAAATTCATGTACATGTACACTGTACAGTAGGCTCACTGGAGAGCACTTAATCCTAGTCCTTGGGGGCAGGTTGTGTCTTTTCAACCTCCCTATTCTCAGAAAATGCCCCCTCTAATTAAACGAGAAACTAACAGAACAAAAGGATTAGCAGGTAAGTATTATTAAAATGTTCTGTATTTGTAACATTTAATTTTCTAGGATGTTTCAACATGAACCAAGTTCATCAATGGACCTCTCGTTCCTAATCCCGTAATTGTGATTTGCTAGGTCATGGTTCTTTGTAATTTATTGCAATTATTCCTGCCCTCAAGGTCGTACACCACAGTAGAACCTCTGTACGTTGACCACTCAAGGAACTGTCTCAAACAGGTCAACGTAAGGAGGTGGTCGACATATGGAACGATACTTGTACTGATACCGGATTTTAATTCCGTGAGCTGCATGTACTGCACTTACATCTACATTTTACAGAATATCATTCAAGAATAATCTTATTAAAATGTTCATAATACAGTATCAGTATTACTAATGTGCTGCAAATTTATCCAGCAATTACATGTACTTATATTTTACAGTATTCATTCAAAAATAATCTTATTAAAATGCTCATAATAGAGTACATTACAGATTATCCTACCTGCTCTGGTAATATACAGCACAAATCTCGAATCCAATTAAAAAGGAAATTTCTCCTATTTACTACCAAGCCCCCTTATACGAATGAGTAAAAATGAAATCTTCTACCTCTATAGCGACAGTTACTGTTCAGGGGTGTACAGTATAAGTTTTGCAAGCAGCCAATACATTTAATCATCAATGACTTAACATGTTGAGACCATACTGGTCAACCTACATAGAGTAAATTACTATTGTGTGTCATAGCCCAAGTGGTCAACATACAATATACAGCGATGCAGGTGGTCAACATGAGGAGATAAACTTCCATTGAGTCAACCAATCGTCAGAAAATCTTGGCAATTTTGATTCCTCCTATGCAACTGTTTCCAACAGCAGCTAATGGTGCCCTACAGCTTGGATCATCAGCAGTTCTCAACTCGCTGGTAAGCCTTAGCAAACGTTCGTATTTAGGCCATTGTGCCCCTTTCTCCCATTGGTGTTTTTTCACACGGCCCCATATTCAGCAACCTTTTTTGCAGCTGAGAAGGTCCGACCAAAATTGCTATTCTGAAAGGGTAAATCGCTCACTTTTCAATTTCACCAGTTCCTACTCATTGTTGGGGCCATTTTTAAAACGTTCTGAAAACTGCTTTTAATTTAAAAAGTGGGCAAAAAAGGTTGCTGGGATTAAAATTCCTTCCAGAACGCAACAAGTAGTAATTAGGTCCCTCGTAAATTTCGCCAAAGTGACACAAGCACAATGGGCGCTGGCCGCAATGACCCGATGGTCAGTTGATGAGTTTCTTGCGGTCAGTTTCTACCTGTCTTGGCCAGGAGCGGTCAATTTGTTGGTGGGTCGAGATGAAAGTGAAAGGAGTCCGTTTTATTGTTATTGTTATTGTCGGCACCCCCCATGCACCCATGTTTGTGGCCTTCGTAAACACTGCTTGATGAAGTGACCAACAGCTATCTTGGCCATTCAACAGCAACCTCATTGTTGTGGGTTGCCAAAGTGTTTACCTCTGCGCCCTTTGCCACACGATACCCTACGTCACTGGGACGTACGCGTGGCCACCTTGACAGGGGCAAGGGGCCAGAGTCAAAGATACCATCGCAGGGCCCTTGGAAATTCTTTGAAAAGGGGCGGATGGGGCTTAACTTCAGACCCTGACCCATATATTAACCGCTCTTACTGCTACACCAAAATGTAATATATCACTCAAAAGGAATTTGGGACCCTATTTGTACGTTGGAGTGGGTAGGATTTAGGAAGTGCACTTCAGGAGTGAGCCTGTTTTGATAGTACCGTTGAGTCTTCAGTTTCAAAACCATAACGGAAAGTGGATTTAAAGGTTTTAAAGAAACGAAAATCTGATGGAATATAAAAACTTCGTTTTCAAGAATCTTGATAATAATGGGACACGAAATAACACTTGATAATTGTGTGATAATGCATGGAAGTCATCAAATGAGATTCAGGTCATGGAAGTCATGGAATTTTCGTCTTTTCATTGATTTATAAAATAAAATTTTCGGTTTAAATTCTTCATGTGTCACCAATTTCCAGAGAAAAAATTCGTCCGCGACGTGTTTTTGACCAATAATCATGTCACCGCAGTGGTAGATAATGTTTCTGAAAATCGCTAGTTAGTCAAGGTCAGATATTTTTAAAGCATTAACAAAGTCATATCAAATAGCAATAAATGAAAATCTCCAAGCCAAAATTTGTAAATTATAGTCTAGGTTTTACCTGAAAATCGTGGTAACCCACGTATATCTCCAATACCAGGGTGTCTACCAGTCACGAAAGTCATGGAAAAGTCATGAAATGAGATTCAGGTCTTGGAAATCATGAAATTTAAATCAGGGTCATGGAAATGTCGTGAAATTTACAGCCGAGTCATGGGATTTTCGTCTTTTCATTGATTCACAAAATAAAAATTTCAGTTTAAATTGTTCATTTGTCACCTATTTCCGTAAAACATTTCGCCTACGGCGTGTTTTTGGCCAATGATCATGTCGCCACAGTGCGAGATAATGTTTCGGAAAATCGCTATTTAGTCATGACATAAAACGGCCTCATACAGTATATTCTAACAACCATAGAAAATTTTTTGAAGTCATAGAAAAGTAATGGAATTTGCAATACCAATACAGTAGACACCCTGAATAAGAACGCCAACAATGGGCATGTTCCACCTCAGTAGGCGTATAGAAATTCAATAATTTGTACGTAAATTGTAAATTCTCTTTTAATTACGTTTTACAATGTAGGCCTACATGTATGTCATATTGTGAGCATCTAGGATAACGTTACCATAAGCTATGACGTTACTTAGAACCTGTACTGAATTTTGTTGAAACCTACCCCTTCCCCCTATCTCTAGACTCCGCACCTGTACAAGCACAATATGTAGGTCAAACGTCAGAAAAGTCGTGCAAGTTGTTCCCACAATCCACTGCATGCAATGGATTCTGAGATTGCATTTGCGTTTAGTATACGTACTGTACGTTTACATGTCTATGTACATGTATACAGTCAGTTTTGCACTTTCACTTTTAACCCCGCTTTTTTGTTAGAGCAAATATTATACCGGTACAGGTACATTTGTAGTATCGTCCTCCTGTATAAAACATTTTAGTCCCAATTTTTTGTTAAATGATGGTAATAAAAAAATATAACTTAAAAGTTATTAAACAGTATGTACTTTAGTGCACGATTGATAGAAATATTGTCTATATTTGTTGGTAATTTTTATTCGCGATTTACAGTACAGTGTACTTCATTCCCAAAGTAGAAATGAAATCGTAACGAAGCTAATCGCCAATAAAAGCTATCAGTAAATTACCTTTTAGATAATATTTCTATCAATCGCGCATTAAAGTACGTAGGCTACTGCTGAATTACTTTACGTTACATTTTTATTTATTCTTAGTGTTCCATTTTGATTGTCCGAATTTTTGGATAATTTACGGTCAGTGTTAACTGATCGTGTTGGGTCCTGCACTTGAAATATGGAAATTTAAGGACACTTGACGTACAGCATTGATTTGGCCCAAAAGGGCCTCGACTCTGGATACAATATTATGGAGACCCATGCGCAATTAGCCCATGCAGCGTAAACTGCAAAGTCATCATCCCACAAGGGATATGAGGAAGGTTTCGCAATTAGCAAAATTTATGAACGTAATCGACATTTAATATAATTAACAGTCGCATTGCATTCAATATGCTTCTTAGTAAAATTATAATGTCTTAATTTTCAAGAGTTTCAAATAGGCATGTTTGTACAGTTTACTAGTCAACCAGTTGACCACCAATTATTAAGCACCCAAAAAATGATTATAATTAAAACAAGTTTTATTGCTGGGTTTACAAATTTGCGCTTTGAAAAAAATGCACATGTAGGTCAATTTTATAGGAAAAATACATGTACATTATATTATATGTTTGCGATGGGTATTAAGTGTTCTTATTAGTTACACGAACAGCATGATTAATATTTATTAATGAAAAACACGCATTTGACATTTATCGATAACAATTATTAGAAACAATATCTGCCGAGCAAATTTTTTTGTAACGTCTTTGTTTCAACGATGGCAAAATAAACCACAATGCTGTTAGTAGAGCACCAGGCTTTTCCTACAGCGATTTCAATGAACACGCGAAGTCAAATAATACATTGTATGTCATCTTTCCCTTTTTATGCCACTGTAATAGGGTATTAAAACATGAAAATTTATTTATTTTTGGTCCTCAATGTCTTCGAAATTGATATAGCGACTATAACTACATTTTGAATTCGGCAAACACGTGTCAGCTCCTCGTGTCAACGAACTGGTTTTTGGCTACAAGTAGCTTGAAAATACTTTAACTTTAATTTGCATCTAGAATTCTACATGTAGATCTCATTTTGGAAACGAATTTATCACTACGTACTAATTGTAAACATATACATCTAGTTCCTGAGCAAACGTTTTGTACAGATTTTATACACACTACAAAGCCACGTGTCTTACTTTTAACCCTTTTTCCCAACCAACTTCCTTCTTATCTTGTAACCACGTGTCCTTGAGACTTAAGTCCCCACCCCATTAGCCATATTTTAGGGGATTAAATCCCATTGTTTCTGGTGGCATATAAACGGCTGCCAGACAGTCCACACGTTCTTTTCACTTAGTCAAGACCCATGTGCACCAGACATTGGCGAGTTAGGACGACACGTACGTTTTGCAAATTGCCTTTATGGCTAGCAACGTAATAAATTTGTTTCTTTTTTGGCTGAGCTTGTTCAATTCAGGATTTACACTTTACTCCAATTCCTACTACATGTATAGGCCTACAATATGATATAATCATATCGAATTTAAGTGCGCAATCACCACGACGCAATCTTTGCATTTCATGGGCACCTGTGCAGATCAGAGTAAGTTTTGCCTGAATATAGATGTTGTGCTCTTTCCGGATTATTTATACAAAAATAAATAAATGCGAAAAGAGTTTATAATCAAACTCAAAAAGGCACGTCAATTCCAATTCGTTTTTTGAATTAATGCGTGCTTTATAATATTTATTTATGTATAAATAAACGAAAAATTTGTAAAATGATACAAAAGATACGGTTCCCTTGCTGACAAGCGATGACTCAACTTACATGTACATAGGAGGAAATTAATCCGCTGCAGAGCACTGTGTGTTTTGTAATCTGTTTACAGGATACAGTCATTTATCGTGGTTTATCTTTAAAAGCAAATTTCGCCCTTAGCATTAATTGTTAGATAATCTGATTTAATTGTCCAAGGACACACATTTCCAAACGACACGTCGCGACGTTAGGATATATAATTTACATCAAATCATATTAAGTTTCACAGCGTTTCAACACACTTTAGAAAATGTAGATAACTGCAGTTTTCTTGCATAAACATACTAGTACATGTAAGTGCGTCTAGTTAGAACCAAATTCGATGTTCCTTCCGAAGCTTCCCTTATCGAAATCTTATGGAATTTATCAACCTTGGCCTGTATTACTAACCAACAAATAATACCATTGGCTTTTATAGTCACGTACATTATATTATGTACAGTATAGCATTCATTACATGCTTTCCACTCGGTATTTTTCCACAAATAACAAGGGGCAGCCATGAATGTTTTGGCATTTAAAACAGTAAATCTTTAGCGCTAACTTTTCCATTGTCTCCAGAACACAAAGCAGGCTATCTCGGTTGAAGCCAGTAATGAACAGTGTATAGTAGTGTACCAAAGCTTCAAATTAAATCAGTAATTGATAGTTGAAAGATTCGGGACTTCATATAGTGACGTCAGGAGTCCTAAAAAAGTATGCAAGAGTGCGCTAAAAATGTTTGGGAATTGCAAGGAATTTCCAAAACATCATTCTTTCCTTACTGCCTTCACCTACATTACATGGCAACTTTTCACCTTTCTTGCATTTATGGCTGCAACCACCACACTCCACGTTGACCACTGCTGCCACCACATTGGTGAGCACCACTTTCCTTTGTGTGGTCGCTTGGTCTCCATTGAATGGAAAAGGGTTATGGTGAGCAGTACAATTCTTTTGCTAGGACACGTATTTTGGTCCTATAACTCTCCATTTACACTCAAAATGCGTTATTCACGTATTATGAGGCCAAGGTTGGATTGAAAATATGTTGAAAAAGGAAAAGGTGTGCTCCATGGGTGACTGAACGGGGTGAGGGGGTGGTCAATGAAGGAGTGGATGGCTACAACCCCATCTGCCATATTCTTCAACCCCCCAAACACACATACACGCACACCCTTTCTCTTTACCCCCTTCTTCTCTTTTGCCTTCGTCATTGCTATATAAATATGCTTATGGGAACAGTTCCCCTCTTGCGCTGCGCTGGAAACTGACCAGTGGTCATCCTTTCTTCATGCAATGTCCGGTAAGCCTGGAGTCGCACGCGAATACTTGTCATCCTTGATTTAGGGTATTATAAGCCAAGGAGGGGATTGGAAACTCGGTTATTATTTACCCTTCATTTTCAAAACCCAATTCTTAGAAATTGCTATTTTTAGAATCATTCTGCCAATGGTCAAGCGCTCAATTCTATTATGTGACCTCGATTCGTACCATTCCTACGTTTCCTCACTCAATGCTCACTTTTCTTTATTCTCTCGTTTTCGACTTATATCACCATTGACACACTTTCTGGGGGAGGAGGGTGGAAGCTCGTTTGTCATAAAGTTTGGGACAGGCCGGTGATGGGGCCATGGTCAGATATTCTGCAACCCACTGGCCACAGCTAAAAGACACGGGGTGCCCCTACAACTCCAGGAAACGTCCATTATTGAAACCATATGGGAAAACTAAAAAGGTGCTGATTTGACGTTTTGGAGCTTGTTAATGCTTTCGAAGTTGTTATGAACGTGGTACAAAAACATTTTACCTAACTTTTATTATTTCAATCTACTTTCGTTAAATAAATGGAAAAGTTAACTTTTCTGACAACGACATACAAAAGGGGAAAATCAATTTGGCGTATTTGTTTAGTGGTTAAGACAGTCTATTCGGAAATTGGAACTTACTCAGAACTCCATTGGATGGGGTTGACACTAATTGCTAATCAACAAGCTCAAATTCGATTTTTCCATACATTTTGAAATATGCAATTAGGTGGGTTCCTGTTTTGCAAATTTTGTGTAGCCGACGCTTTATTAATTCCATTTTTGAATTTAAAAATGAAACATTTCTACGCCAATTTTCGAACATTTCTAAAAGCATTTAAATACTGTATACTCTCTGTAAGCTTTTTATCATTTCGAACTGCTGAATTTCGCACCATTCTAAATAAAAACAGAAGTATGCTCGCTTCTGTTCCTCTTGAAAAAAAAAATTTATAGCTTCAATTTTAAGTACCAGCACTAGCTGAAATTTATGAAATTCTTACCTAATTCAGAAATGTCCATTTACATGTACTGTAGGTTTCAATTTCTTCTTGCTCGACAATTTTATAAAAATCCATGTCGAAATACCGGTAACATTATCTACCCATTGCATATACATTTCGTGGAAATCGACGGTCTAAAACTTAGACGATCGTTCAGAATTGTATTGCAAGCCTCACGAATTGGAGATTCAAAAAAGTCACATCATCACAACTTATACACCTGGCTTCCTTCCACATGATCAGGTAACATTTCAATAAAGCGCTGTCCATATTCTTGTGTCCATCTGAATGATCTGATCTTTGACACATTCTTTCTGACAATTATCACTTGCACTATTATTTGTTTTTAGGATAAAAAATTCACTTTTTTAACATTTCACCCACTTTCACATCATTGAAATACGTGCAGCATTAAGCGTTGGCATGCTTACCGACTTAAAACGTTTATAGTGTCACAATCTCTAAAATGCATGTCTTTCATAAACTGCATGAAAATCCACGATCTAAACTTTAGTCGATCGTTCAGAATTATATTGCGAGCCTCACGAAGTGGAAGTGTAAAAGAAGTCACAATCATCACAACATACAGCTGTACAGTACATGATACGCCAAGCTCATGATAAAGTTACATTTCAATAAAGCGCTGCCCATACTCTTATCATGTAACGCCATTCATGCACTTTCAACTCTGGAGTTACATTTCAGGCACATCGATAAAATTTGAGATTATAATTCATTTTAAGTTAAAATTCAAGTTTCATTGAATTAGGTACATGCATGAATCAATGCAGGTACAGTGTACATTTATGCTGGTCGAGGTACAAACCCTCAAATTGTCCCGTCAGATTCAAAGCTCATGTCACACGACCTAATGCAGACAATGGGACTGAAGCATCAAAATTAATATTACAAGATTATTTACCTGATTAAGGTACAGTGTATGTACCTTCAAAAATGACACCCTCTATTGCTGGAGGTGAATATGAGGGTCGTGTCGAAAGTAACGCAACACCTTTTTGTTAATTTTGCATTTTATTCTACATCATTGAAATTTTTACTGTTAACCGCTGTTTTACTGCTGACTGCAGGGTACTGAGTTGAATTGAACCGTAAATGGCAACCCTGACCAAACTTCATTCACGGATGCATCTTGTCATACAGCATCAGTGTTTTGTTGCTGTGCAGATGTGCCTATATGTAGAATTTACTGTGCCAGCAAACATGCTCTTGCTTCAAGATGGATAGCTGAGGCCGTCCAAATTGATGTCAGTTATTTATAGAAATAGTTTTGTGTTCCTAAAGGATACTAAATCTCAGTGCTCTAGAATAATGAGTGAATTTACAAAAAAAACGTTTGCATTACTTTCGGTATGGCCCTCGTATATACCCTCAAAATCATATGCTCAAAACTTTGCCTTAAACTTATAAGTTACAAAATGGTTGTTAACATTTGGATGTACATTTGTCACTTCTATTTATATATGGTGATTTTTTGGACGCTTTTCCCTCGAATTTACTTGTATTTATTGTTTTGCGTTACTTTCGTTATGGCCATCGTATAATACCCTCAAAATGTTACCTTAAATTTATACGTTACAAAATGGTCGGTAACATTTGGATGTACATTTGTCACTTCTATTTATAAATGGTGATTTTTGGACGCTTTTCCCTCGAATTTAGGCATAACATGATTAAGAGTGTACTCGCGTCCATCTGATCTTCACACATTCCTTCTGACCATTATCAATCGCACTGTATACAGGATATCAATTATTTATGTTTAGGATAGAAAATTCTCCTTTTAATATTTCATCAACGTTCATGTTTGAAATACGTGTAGAATTAAGGGTTGCCTGCCGACTTATAAAGTTTGTCACAGCCTAATGCATAATGTCTTACGGCCATCATATCCATCTTATACCAATAACAGAAACATGATTCATGGTAGGAACAAACACTCTCATATTAAACGCTGTTTACAAAATGACACGGTCGGAGCTGATTTTCCCAACAACTTCTAAGATCGTGGCTCTTTCTGGCGCGATGGTCAGCGACCGGACAGAGGGAAGCGGGCACGTGTCGTCCATTCACGCCTTGCTCTCAATTGGCCATTATTCCCCGTGAAAGGCACCAGAATGCAATATGCATTCATTCAGAAATTGTTGTTGAAGCCGAAATCCGCAACTGTTTAAAAGTTGGTAGGAAAAAGGGGGCTTATAAATATGGGAAGAAAGTGTTTCTGGCCTGAAATCGCAATCTGCCGATGGTCAACGAGATGACGCTTGAAAGGCCGGGATTGACCACCCTCACCCGATAACGAATCCAGATCTATTTTTGGTGTTCGAACTGGAGCGTCCACCCCCTTACAAAACGTTGAGCGCGTGCAGGCCCTCTTATGTCCAATGCAAATTGGAAATGCATCTGGACCCAGAATTTTATAAGCTTACAAAAGAGGCCCGCGTCGCTTTTCGAATGTGGTCAAGGGTGACCAATGATGACCAATGCGTTGCAGTGGAAAAGTAAATCCCATCTTTTAACCGATTGCGGGGCTAAAAATAACGTTGCCATGGCCCAGTTGTTCGCACTGGGCTGCAAATGACCACGCGTTAGTTTGATATTTTGGCTGTAAATACAGTAAATGACAAATGCCAACCATTCAACGTTGTCTCGAATACAATTTCACCAAGGGCGCTTTGGAGTTTTCAACCATTATAAAAAAAAGTTTGAACCCTTTCGGGCATTTAGCAGATATGTGAAAAATGCGAAAATTTATAACTTTTAGTGAAAAATCTGAACAAAATGTGAAGAAATCTTCACAGAAATTTTTCACTACAAGTTGTAAATTTTCGCATTTTTCACATTTATCTGCCATCAGACAACGTTTGTGAAAAAATCATTTAAAATGAATTTCACAAGAAATCCTGCATAAATAAGGAATTCCCCCTCCATTCAGCTCCTTAATTTCTTAAAAAGCGCAGTAAAATTGGATTATTATTATCAGTTTTTTTAAATTGCCTACGGCGTTCATTAGGTTATGTCTACATATGAATTCCATGAAAATACACTTGAAATTCATTCTCAGCGATTTTTTATTTTAAAAAAAAAAAATCTCCTACGGCGGTCTCTTAACCATTGTTAAGTTTCTTATATATAAGTTTTTTTAGAAATGCAAGCTGAAATTCACTATTTGTGTATAGTTTTGTGGCGCTCTCTACGGCCGTGGTGCGTATAGTTTGAGAACCACTGTTATAGCTCTTAATATATCTATTTTTTCAAAAATATTGTTTGCAAAATGTTAAAAAGCAGATATTTGCATGCAAAAAGATGTGAAAAAATATGACAAATTGTATAACAATTGGCCACATAAATTGTAGCAAGTGGAAACGCCTGACCATTAATTGCTCTCAAAATGTCATCAGATATCATTCGCAATTACTTGTCAGAGCCAGTCGGTGCGAATTGACAGCGTATGCTTCATGAGGGTGGATCAAAAAGTCTTGTTATTTATTTGGATTAAGTATAGGAGCGTCGTATAAAAATCTGAATCATACAAAATTCAAGCAACATATGTCCCATAATGATCACTGGTTGCCGTTGGCGTCGGTTATGGCGTTCTAAAGTTTTGCGCAAAACAAAATGACAAGCGTTCTGAAAAAATTATGGCAATTGAACATCACTCAGTAACTCAGTCATACGCTTCTTTGTGGGTTATAGGCTTGAATGCACATGAAATTCATTAGAAACACTTTCACTGCAGGGTATGGAGACAATTCACGTTTGTCTAAATTGCTTGACATTTTGCATTTTTCAATTTTTTATAAGACGCGCCGATAATTAATTTTAAATAGCAAGACTTTTTGCTCCACCCGCAAATTTTAATTATAGAATTGCTATTTAAATAGCTTACATTAAAGAATTAGGCATGATTTGCAGTTAGACATGATTACAGTACTAGTTTTCTATATAGAAAACAACTACCTGTAAATTACAACTCGTATAACTTATTGAACTATAATCTGTTGAAAGAAAATATTGTTCCTATACGTGTAAAGGCCTATACCCAAAAATGTAGCATTCTTCTTTACTGCGAAACATAAGTTGTTTCATATATGGATTATTTTATAGAATCATAGAAAGGAAAAAAATATTTCAAACATTAGATGAAATCAGGACTTGTGCCTAACGAGAAGGTAAATGGTTTACAGTAGCCTACTGTGTTTAAATATTTTAAAGAATGCAAATTTAACTCAAACATTTTGTCTCAATTAATAGAGTTAGGCCTATTGATGTGCCAATTTGACCAGAGGAATATATTATGCTAATTTTGATGTGTATAATTATTGGTCAATACTCAATTGCACTTCTTGCTGGACTGGATAAAATCATTGAAACATTTTTCTCAAATGAAATTATCGATTTTCATATAAGCATAAATGCTAGATGGCTTGTCCAAACTCAGATTTAATAAGATATTGAGCAGCTATTGTACATGTACGATTGCACAGTGATATGGAGATTAGCATGGCTGAACACTGAACAGTGTGACCAGATTGCACATGTGCAAAAAATTTCCATTGATCTACCTTTGTCTGGTTGGTTTTGGTTCAATTTTATTTATATACAGGATGATACGTATAAAATTCAAATAAATATGAATTTGCATTTTGCAATTCAACCACACTTATTGAATGCGTTATCTACCAATGTGACTAGAATGCAAATGAGTAAACTTGTGCATTTTGAGAACATGCATGAAGAGAAGCATAGCATACAGAACGATGAACAGTGGAACCAAATTGCACATGGTTAGAGGACTTGTGCATTAAGGAAACACGTGGGAAGCAGTGTGACCAGATCAGATTACACACGTGTGACGTACTTTGGCATTATGGACCCACAATGGCACATATGGGTAAAGGATTTGTACATTCCGGAAATGTATTACGTTCTGCCAGATTCACACCTCTAACAAAATTACAAACATTACAGGTTATTTAGAAAAAATTAATTTCATTCCAATATGCAGTTTGGAATTTAAAAAAGCAATAGTCTTAATATCTAATGCATTATATAAGGATGATTGAATGGGAAAAAGGTATTTAATAAAGTTAATCATGAATTTAAAAAAGAGAGTGATTACAGAATTAGAGGCTTTATATCCAACTTTACCTTGAATTGGTTGCAAAAACTGAAAATAGTCATAAAAATATATTTTTTATTTTAATCAGTTTTATAAATTATTAAAAATTGTAAATAAGGGAGAATATGCGAATTATGCTAAGAGGTTATGTAACCATTTAGAACAATAATTTAGGCAATAAATAAATATATATGAATATGATTATGCAAAGAAATTTTAAAAAAAATATTTACTAATGTTAAAGATAGGATGACCTTGCTTTTATGCAAATTTCTTGATTCTACCAACTTATAACTTATGTATGGTACTTGTATGATTCTTATATTTAATTAGACCTGTAACAGGGAATTTCATGAATATGAATGGTCGTGGCCGATTTACAGGGGAACTATCCTGGCATTTACCTCCAGAATGGGATTGTGGGAAACCACGAAAACCACAATCAGGATAGTCGACCGTGGAATCGAACCTGGGTCTGCCGAATGCGAGGCGGATGTGGTACCACTAAGCCAACCTGCTCGGTCTGAAGTTAAAAGAAACTTAAAACTTTTAACCCTCAATGCTTTCCTTTTTTCCATTTTTTTTTGTACCTGTTAATGTATTAATCGATTTGTATATGTTTCTTATTGACGCTATAATTATTTTGTATAATAAACGGACTTGATAAAGAGAAATAAAATTATTATATGTATTAAAAGATTTGTTTTATTCGTTAAGTGTAATTTGTATTGAAATTATATAATATTCAAATAATTTCTAAATTTGAAATATTGAGCATATCTATGGCAAACTATACCACGCATTCGGACATAATAAGTGAGATCAAATTTATTTATGCATGCATGTCATTTATCATGTGAAAACACATAGACCATTCCACCCTAAACACTGTTGCTTCCTAACCATAAACCAGTGTTCGTTTCACTTACATACATGTATAGGACATCGATTTGGCGCATATAGGATGTCTTTTCGCCCTGAAACCTTAATGCCCAATTAAATACATCTTTTTCAGGAATTGGTATATGCCACATTGCATATGGTGATTATTGCCGAAAAGTTGAACCATGACTTATAACTCAGTTTGACCAAAGTTAATGGCTTTCAGCTTCATGGTGAATGTGTCACATTACAATTTCCTGATTTTGTTCATACACTGTCTTCATACACATTGAGATAAAATTGAAATTGCTTTCAACCAAGCATGCGCTATACAATCACTTTCGATTCAGTGTCTAAACAGGTTGAGGTTTATGCATTTTGACCACACTGTATAGAATGGCTAATTACGTGCTGGCAACATTTGCTCGATATTTATATTGTTTGTTTGTCATTGTTCATAGGCCAATCTACCATTTTGTTTTTTGCTTTTCGTATTATCCATCTCTTAATTTGTGGTCGATTTCGCTGCCTGGCATTTTGAATTGGCACGTGACTTATTAATTCAAATTGAATTTTACTGACACGTTTTCGTCTTAATTCTACATTTAATTACGTATAGTTCATTAAATATAAATAATAGCATTGTCTAATTACTCAACTGCTGACGAACAGGCATATGGCGTAATTCCCTTTGGCTGCTTGGTCTGGCTTAGATTAAACACATCCAGCAACTCGATCTATAGCCAGTAATAAACTTTAGGACCAACTCGCCATATGGTCATCTACAGTGATCAGGATGGATGACCCGAGATGACCCCGTTAAGCCATTTTCCCAAGCTCAACTTTCGTTTTTAATCCAATTTAATAACGAGGAAGGCGTCATGTACATGTAGGATTGTGGAACAGTTGCTTCTTTGAACATCTATTTTGGTCCTAGCTGTGTTTTGCATATCTGATTGTTATTCTCGTGATTGACGTTAATTCCACTTATACGGATGGACTTTATTCGGCCTATTAAACGTACAGTTTTGCTTTTGATAATTTTTACGTTGGAATATGGGGAACTGCAGTATATTTACGAGTTACTGGTACTTCCGGTTGCACCAAACAAAAGAATAAGGGCACGGGAAATCTGATTTCTGTACTTGGGTTAAATGGTTCAAAATTTAAAATTATATGCAGTATTTGTCAACACGCGTGCTTGTTTATGAAAACATGCAACGATACCATATATCAATATCCACCATGTCTTATTTATAAAATGTATTTCTCAAGATTTTTTCAATATGGAATGGTTATTGCAGCGCAGTTTTGCAAACGTGCTTATCGATGATTAAAATGTCGATCGAAGTTTTCGTTTAATTAAACCTGAGTTTGGTGACATCGATCGATAAAAATGACGCAGTTTCTGACTCCCGCCGCTGGTCATTTCGTCTCCATTGTTCGTAATACTCGCAATGATTTTGCTCTTTGTTTATTATTATTTTATAGATTATGAATAATGAATTAATTTACGCGGCATTATGCGAGTAAGCTCGGCATAAAACAGCCATGTGGCCATGTTCTCACGACGCTCTGACATGTAGGCCTTGTCCCATGGATTTCGCCTGTCTTTCAATTATTAGTATTATTAGACTTGTTATTGTTATTACTATTATTACTAATTCTGTCAAATGCATTGCGTGTGGATGTGGCATAACCGATAAAGTCGATGAATTTAACAAAAAATTAATTATTGCACAAACTGATGAATACAAAATGTATCGCCGTGTCGTGTACTGACTTTGGATGTTGAATAAAGGACCCCGTATATACATGCATTGGCTTCGATGACATTTAATAATTATGTATTTTGTACTTTCTTTTCGTTTCTGTTCTATTCCACGAATGATGGGAATATCATCAGGCACTCACTGGATCTGGACGGGTATAAACGTGCAGTGACATCGATATACATGTACTAGTACATGTATACATGTATGTTAATATTGCGAAAGAGCACACTCAGCATAGAAGAATGTGCTGTTGGCTAAGCTTTGAGAGGAGTTTGGCTCCTATTTACAGTGTAGCAACTGTACGACATGCAGCAATGGCCATAAACACTTTAGTTGAAAAACCAAAATTGGTAACTTTATAGGTCAATCCATGTATCATTACATGCATATCACATCAATTTGATTTAACCAGTACAAATGAATACAATTATTATTGAGAAATCCTTAGCATATTGCACATTGCACAGAATTCGATTATTCAAAAATTTTCTTGATCGACTTACAAGCCATGTTAGTGTGTCTGATGCTTGTTCCTGACGATCTTAATGTCTCAGTTCGATCCAAATTGTATAATATAGTTACTGTCTCATTAAAACAATTCTGAGGCGATACACATTGCACACACTGGACATATCTATTACTATGATTCTGTAATTTGGGCGAAATTGTGCAATGATATTCGAAGTTGGTTCGAAACTGATCCATTGTTGCTAAATATTTTCGGAAAAATACCATTCTTGCTGGTGTCAATGAACAAAAAATTGTTTCTTTGTAGCGTTCATGTAGGCTTTGCTCGAAATATCTGGAGAACAATTGACTAAATTTCACCAGAGGTCTTTAACCCGTTCTGGTTATCAAATTGACTTGTCATTGGTACCTTTTAAAGGTCGAGGAACCCTAAATGGTCCTTGCGCAAAACCATAAATCCGAATGACCCTAAGTGGCCTAGCTCATCCCAGCTTCAACCAAGCTAACCCTTTTCCCTTTGTGATGAATTTAGTGACGGAAGGGAAGGATAACAAGAGTTTCTCATTGGGGTCACATGGGTCCGTCGTTGGGAAGGCCTCGAGGACCCCCAAATATCAAATATCACATATCACGTAAAGTAGCCGTTGTACAGTATGTGTTATCGATGAAATGACCATATTTGGAAACAACGAAATGTAGGCCAGGGCCTATTGCAATGATTTTGGCCTACTTGTAATCAAGTTTTTCCACAGCATAGATATACTGTATATGACGTTTTTGGTATTCGCCATGCAAACTATATTACACATCGAGCTAGCCAATGTGGGCAAATTGGAATAACACAGTTTGAATCATGAGGTTATTTAAATTTGTTTTTCCTGTTGGTTTGATCCACTTAAAGCCATGGACACTCATGGACACCCATGTGTCTTAAGTTAAGCCCATAGAATATCTTCCACATTTTTGGAATAATTTGAATCCGGTTACGCTTTCTCCGTGCTTGAACCAAATGAACCTTGTCCAAAAGAACAAAAGTAAGCTTAAAACCAAAGGCATCTCGTGAAGGGCTCATCCCAGGGTGTATTACAAAGCATGCTTGTGAAATCCAGTTTATCCCAGTTCATGTGACTAGGTCATAGATTGTATTTAAACAATGACACTTTTAATATTGGTTTCATTTAATATACAGTATGGTTACACATCCATGCAAATATGACAGTCACCATTGCAGTCATTCTGGCTGGACATGACTTTGAAAAAAAACACTTTATTGAAGCATTCCATGCAGTTCTTATTTGGATGCATGCATTTAGTTAATTTCAGTGTGCACTGCTTTGCTAACTTGTAACATGTTCTAAACTACAATTAATTTTCACTCTCAGTTGTTGAGAGATGTGAACTTCTTGAAATACACATTAATTCGTTATACAAGGTGTTTTTTTAAAACTTTCTAAACTTTAAAAAATTTTTAAAACTTTAAACATCGTGTTTGGGGGAATGTTTATCGATCTTAGGGGGAACCATTTGTAAAATACTCGCAAATGGCAGTGACCCACCACCTGACCCCTATTGACCCCAACGTCAAAATTTCAAATGGCAACCCATACCACATGTGATATCTTAAATGAAAGCCCATTAATCAGTTCACAACATTACTATTGTGCATGAATATTTAACGTCAGAAATATGCACTTGCCAAGTTTTCGATATTTATAAAAGTGAAAATTTAATTTTTACATAATGGGACGGATTGGCTTGTAATTCAATCAGTAATGTAATCGGGGTCAAGTAATTTGGTGAGAACAAAAGTAAAATCGGTTGACTGGTGTCAAAGATATGATCGAAAATGATATCTACAGTAGTTGGATTATGCGTGGTATTAAGTTTGAATCGGGGCCTAATCTAAATGTTTTACACGAGAGAATCTGTTTTTAAGCCATCATAAGTTTGCCTTTACATGTAGACTTTATTATTGCCGCACAAATAATGGTCTACGGTTCGCGCAACTCCTATGAATTATTTTCATGCATTGACAATCAGTTACGTACAGTATTCTTCTTCTGCGGTTAACCAATGCTTTATTAACCCATCAACAGATTTTACTTTTGTTTGCACCAATTCATTCGGCATTCTGAAAACTTTCCAATGAAGGGCCACCAGCCATGCATATCGTCCCATTACGAGAAATTCAGTTTTCGCATTTTACAAATTTCCAAAACTTGCAAATGCAAATTTCTGACGTTAAATATTCATGCACAATAAAAATGTTGTGAATGGTTATGAATCATGTAACTCCATCCTTTTGATAATAATAGTGAATTATGAAAAAAATACTGAAAA
>JAQGAF010002306.1:0-23506 GCA_034687865.1 Kryphioiulus occultus | reverse complement strand
TGGTGCAAAGTAAACTTTTCCAATAGAGAAACATTGCACCACTTTTCAACTGACATTATATGGGCAATGAATGTAGTCTATAGTATCATTATCTTATGTCCCTTTACTATATATAGGATGCCAAATTTTCAGGAAAAAATCAGGTCTAGTTTTGGAAATATCACTGTTTTCCCACTTTTTTGCTTATTTTTGGCGCAAAGTAACACCTACTTACAGTAACAAAAGCGATTAATGCTTTGCACCTAAATTGTTCTATGGATATTCATAGGGAGACTTGTGTAGCCTTGACCTTTTTCAACTTCTCGTACAGACCATGTAATGTAAAATACAGGGTGGGCCTAATGTACGTTGCTATAATTCGACTGGAATTCGACAGTTGTCAAGGTCATTTCTATATTACTATTACCAGATTTCTTATGTGAAATATAAAATTAACAATTACATATTGAGGATAGCAGCTAGGGTTCCCACAGCTTTCAAAACACAAAATCCCTGAATTCCTAGGTTTTTCAGGTTAAAAATTTTAGTTTCCGGTTAGTTTTCCCATCTACCAATATAATGCACTTTTTTAATTTATATTTATTATTAGGGGTAGGCTACTCAGATACTCAGAATTTATTTTAGTTTGGCAAATTGAAGGAACCAATTTGCCATTGAAATTATAATTTCAAGTTAGGAAATCCTCTGACTTTTTGAAATTTTCTCAAAACTCCCTTGATGTTTCCAGGTTTCCCAGTTAATTGCAAATCCCTTGACATTCCCAGGATTCCCGGGTTTTGTGGAAACCCTGGGCTGGGTTAAATATACATGTACAGTGTACTTACACGTAGATTGACTGGCTTATTGCTAGCATTCGAGTAACGAAGCTGGACAATTTTGTAAAAAAAAATGGATGAGACTGGAAGCTCTGTTCGTTAATATTTAGAAACAATTAGGAAACTCGTTTTTTTAGTGGCTAGACGGTTCATTTCGATTTTGACCTCTATGAAATAGCAAGAGCAAATTATCCGTTGTGATTCATGACTGCAGTTAAATGATTCGGTAATTGCATGCTGGATGCCATCCCCACTGCCAAGAATTGCCAAGAATTCCAACAACTGTAAAAAGATCCTGCACCTACTGTACATGTAGCTGTACTCTACAAAGATGTACAATCAGCTCACTGGAAAAAAATGCCAGCTGTTTAAACCAATTCAAACAAAATAGCACGGCAATAAATGTTCTACAATTGCTTTCTTACATGTGCGGAACACATTTCTACACCGAAAGGGTATGCCTATCCCAAAAAAAGAGGGGAAAAAGACAAATGGCTGTTGGCAATAATTGTCAACGCTGTACTGGGAGTAGTACAACAGTGAGTTTACCCAACCGTATTCGACAAACGAGAAAACTGCGTAGGTCTACGAGTTATTTGTGTATTTCATCACATAAAGCACTCGGAATACTTCTAGCTAGTTTAATAGATTTATAAACAAGAGTGACAGCTCAGATAGAAGCGAATTATCCTTTAAATGGTTTTAATGCTAGCGCGAATTTCGGGTTAAAATTATAACGCGGAAGTGCACTCATCGGATTTTGGGCTATTTCCAAAAAATACATTAAAGCAGTGCAGCGGTGAGCTTTAGGCATCTAGAAATATCTAGCAATAACCTTTCGATTTCTAAAACAACAAGTCGTAGGGTCCATAAAGCAGGCATCGCTAAACTGTATTTGAAAAACGCCAACAATACATATACAATTGCTGGTAACATTTAGAACAATATTCGGAAAAATCACAGCCATTTTTTTTTCTCAGTGACGTGTGTGCAGTTTTATTGTTTATTTTGGAGAAAAAAAAGAAAAAAATTTGGTTGTGATTTTCCCGAATATTGTACCAACATAATAGTTAGGCCTACCTGTTAATGATTTTCATACTTGAACAAAAACAATCTTGACTTTATCAATTTTGATTATTTTTTTCCCAAAATCGAACGCCTTCTTAATGGAATCACACGTTCTACGGTTGCCATGGCTACCGCGTGCATCACCTCCTCGAGCATCGGCACGTGACTCTATTCAACGAATCGATGCAATTGTATTTGAGCGGCAAATTCAAACTCCAGATTTGATGATTTGTTTGCCAAAGAAAATACCAAATTTTCCAATAAAGACAAATTTGTAAAGCGGCATGGATACTTTCCTCAGAATATGACACGGGGTTCCCACAGCTTTTGCAACTCAAAGTCTCCTGACTTTCCCAGGTTTTCCAGATAAAACTTTAAATTTTCCCTAACCTTTAGTTTTCCCGTCGACCAATATAAAGTAAAAAATGTTCATGTATAATGTTTTTAATCAACATGGCCGCATATAATCAACATGGACGATATAATTATTTAATTTCACACAACATATTTAACAAACATAGAAATTCTCTTTTTTAATTTTGACTAGAATACGCAAATGCTTGGAATGCATTTTTGGAAAATTTCAACACTGGGGGCCTTCTTTCATTGCGTAAAGGGTAATTTCATGCCAATAAAAACTTTGAGTGTACACAAGTCATGATCTACATATACATGTATATACTGTACTGTAGTAAATACCTTCTGGATTTAAATTATAATTGGATGGTTGGTTGGTGATAAGGCTTAAGGTGCGCAATGCCTAGAAATTATAATTGACAGTTAGGAAAGACCAATTTTCAAAATTCCCCTGACTTTCCCAGGATTCCCAGTTTCTGTTGGAACCATGATGATATCATGTTCACCTATAAAGTTCGGTCAATTGACAGGGTCAATTTGCCTGCCTGCTCATGCATACACTATACGTTGTATGTTGTATATCAGACTTTCTTCAAGCCATTTGCACTAGCTATTTATGTGTTATGGTGCCCTTTGAACATGATGTAATAGCGGGATAGTGGCAACATGTAGTTACGAAGCACGTGCAACATTTTATGGCCGCATTAGAGGATGAAGGGAGGGGACTTTAGAGATGGGCAGTAAGGTTAACAGGATCATTTAGCCAACGCCTCACGCTGAGGGTCAAGGGGGGTGCCTTCAAATTTAAAACAGATGTCCGACTTTCGACATTAAACATTTTGTAATCGTTTCTAACCCCTATCTTCTGCCTAGTCGATGATGTCATTTATTTAAATTTTTTCAAATTCATGTATCTGATATGGTCATGTACCATATGTCACTTCGAAAACTTCGATTACATGTATGAACAATTCTCACAAGGTCTTACCTCGTACTAGATTATTTCGCCACTTGAAAGTTTGGTAACAATGTTAACAAACGGTGTTATTGTGGTGATCTCATCGTTTAATCGAGAATGAATTATTTACACCGTCTTCTTCACTTGAGCCCTTTTGGTTTTGGCAAGCAAGTGCACCATTTTTTATAATTCTATTCTTAAATGACATGCAAAACACCACTGAAAGTTTAAGGCAAGCCAAAGACCTTGCCCTAAATGCCTACTGTAAATCTAACGCTTGTCAGCAGGCGACTTTCGGAATTTTCACGCCTCATAAATGCACAAACGTAAATTTAGCACTTGTTCTTTCTTAATTTGCGCTAGTGTTTACAAATAAATCTACTGTATATACCGTCATGCTACACAAGTCACAATAAGCATTCAAAACTTATAATCAACTTTGCAACGTTCAACATCTTACGACAGACTAGGCTATTTATCACAAGTCACGCTTTCAACTAAACAATTAATTCTGGGCCTACTGTAAGCTTTAATAAACATGTACATGTACATGTAAATGTAATGCCGAGTAAATCCTGACTGTCAATGTAATGCTGAGTAAATCCTGACTGATGATTGAAGGAACGTATTTGCTCAGAAGCATGCACTAATCTTTCTCGAGCAAATGCTCCAACAATTTAAAATCTCCAGTAACCAGTCTCTGCAATGTTTCAACGAACAACCCAACAGTTCTATTGAAGCAGGTTACAAAACAGAGACACTGAAGGGGTAATACCTTTCATCTTATTGAAAGCATTGCCACCTGATGCGAAGTAAAAATGCGGGCATGCCAACCAAGTTGGCAGACGTATTTATTTGTAGCCTACATAATAAGTATAGTGAAAATTCCAGCCAGATTGGCAGATGTATTTATATGTAGCCTATCCATAATAAATACAGTAAAAATGCATCGATGAAAATATTTAAATAAACATCAAAACGTTGTAATTCAAGAGACTCCAGAAAGCTTAAATACAGAAGCTTCATGAGTGAAGGTTTTGTTAAGTTTTGTTGTAGTGGGCCATAAAGGAATTCTGGTAACCCTAGAATTCTGCAAATAAGGAATATCGTATGGTGAATCTAGAAATAGCCCTAAATGTTATTGTTTTTTGTAATAAACCTCATACCCTTCAGGGTAGGCATAAACGCTAAACTCTCGATGCAAATAGGTCATGCAGTAAGACATTCGTGCCTTCAGGAGCCTTATGTTTGAATTATGGGAATGTTCGGAAAATTTTAGTGCTATTTGGCACAAAAAATAGAAAGATTCTGTGTTCTGCATCCCAGGGTTATGGTGATTATGAAAGTAGCGAGCACAGATGATCCTACGCCTGGACTGTTTCTTGGAGCATTACTGTTGATTGCGTCAACATTTCTAGCATCTCACCATGCAATGAGATTTTTTTACTTCTATGAATGGTGACCCTATTTTAGTAAAACCAACGTGTAGAATTTCCAATATTTGTTTATTTTCTTTGTATTGTTTTTTGTTTATTTGTGCATTTGTCGTTGTTTGCTCGCATTTCTGTTTTCATAAATTTAAGTGGCAAACATCCTACGTGTGATAACCAGTACTATCACTATAAAAATATCCCGTATGGCCGTCATGATTGAAATAAAGCATAGGCTACATTTAGACATGATACTTCTGATTGCAAACTTATAATCCATTTATAATTTATGGCGTTATTCTAAGACCCAGGTAAAGCACGAGAAACGAGTGCCTTACTTCAGAAAGCAACAATCTGATGATAAATGACACGTCATAAACACAAAGAAATTTCATCAATTGAAACGGGTGTACTGAACATGGCCTTTGAGACCTAAACAGCATGAATCTATCTGAAATGCTTACGAGCTTTTCATTAGTTTAACCAGAACTTAAAAGTTCATAAAGTTCAATAAAAACCAGAGATGACATTTTCAATTTCCCTGACTTTTCCAGGTTTTAAAACAAATTTTCCTGACCACCCTGGCCACTGAAAATCAAAATGGTATATTTATTGCCTATTATATACACTAAATCTGTTTGTCGAATTTCGCTAATTTTTTTCAAAGTAAATCAATTTTCACTGGCCTTTAAAGGTCGTTTCAATTTCCCTGACTGCCGAGTTTTCCAGGTCTGGGGAAAACCTTCATTTTCATTATTATTATTATTATTAATATAATAAAGAAAAGAAAATACGAGAAAACCTTGTGTTTAGATGTATTACAAATTTTCAAAGGACTAGGCCTACACAAAAATACAGAAATACATGTACATGTAAATGATATGTAAAGGTGAGGAGATCAGGGTGCGATATTCCCAAGTAATGGCACCATGATGAGACCTGGTGACATTGCAATTCCGAGTAACTTCCGGTCATGAATACGTAACTAGATAAGTCACATTCCGGTAACATGCAGAAATTATCACATGACAGAAGCATCGATTGCTAATGTGTGGATCTTCCATTGTTTGGTTACACAAAGGGAATAGTTGGTAAATGAGTCGGTATACAGTTCATTAACTGAGTGTCCAGTCCAGGACTTTCCGACTATGATCTTGCTATCAAATTTAGTATATTAAAACCAATTTTAACTACCCATACAAAAGGCATTCGTCGATTAGCCATAATCGAGGGAAATTAATTTCTTCCACACTGTAAACGTCTTTTCCTCATAACCAAAATAAGAAGCTGAAAACGGGTGCTAAACGAAACAGGCGATGCCAAGCATTCACCATATTACACCATTTGCAATGCGGAAATACTGGCTGTTGCCAAAAAAAAATCGTACAATGCGAGTGCAACGGGTTTGTTTTGCTAACGAATGGATAACATATTGCACGGTATCAATTCGGGGTTAGGAGCCCGTCCTCCGGTTAATTTGCAATGCCCCTTGCAAAGAGATATTGATGTCCAATTCCACCGAATTTTATGGCTTTGATTTTTTTATAGATGTATTTTAAGCTCTTGACATATGTTGACAAATTCTGTCAAATTCGCCCATTTTTCCAGTGAAATAGTTCGGCTGGAACTACTTACAGTAACATGCTGATGCATTAGAATATTTCTTTAAAACTTTTCTGAAACTCACTGTGTGTGTGTGTGGGAGTGACCTAGACGCTTTTATGTAGGCCTACAGTTTACAGTATAGGCTATGTAACGAGATATGGCCATACGTGCAACCCATATACGTGCATCGATCGCATTCCTAAAACAATTCGCGAAATAATTTATGGGAGTGTGCGACGGGACTATGCTAATTAGAATGTACGTATAGCCCACTCTTATAATTCATCGAAAAGAGGGGTGTCCCTAATATTTCGTAAAGAACATGTCAATTATACAAAAACATTTCAGGGAATTTTCAGCAGCTTGTCCTACCCTCATTACAATTACTAATTTAAGAAAAACTAATATTTGCAAGGAAGAAATTTTGGGAAAAAAATGTAGAAACACTCCTAAAGTTTCTAATTTCATGTATTTGGTTCACGGAGATCTAGCAGGCGGCGCGGTAATCGCTAGAATCGAAAACTGCATCTACGTATAGGCTGCATAGGACGGGGGCACAGGGATTCTCAAACACCAAATTTAGATTAGATTTTTATAAAAGTCTTTCGCATAATTTCTTGTCATCTCTTGATTTTTCTGTTAACGTGTTGTATCGACTTGTTAAATTCACGTGCCCTTTTCAAAGAACATGTAAATCTTTTTTTATGACTTTTACAGACCTTTTTAACTTCTCTGACAATTCCATGTTTGGGGAAAACCTGTAGGAAAATACCCCAGAAGTTCAGAGGGCAACTTGACTGATATCATGTGATCTAATCTAGGGTTCCTCCAAAGATGAAATTTTCAAATTTCCTGACTTTTTCAGGTTTCAACACAAATTTCCCATACCACCCTGATCACTGATCAATAACTTTTCTAGGCTTCCCCAATTTCCCTGGCTTTTCCACATTTTCCAGGTCTGGAGGAACCTTGTAATCGTCAGTAAATTTTGATCGCAACTTATAGAGCATCGCATGCAAACTACTTTGGGTGATTTTCTATAACGTGGAAAAAATTCAATTTTCTATTGAAACTGAGCAAACACTGATCGGTGATTTGGTATCATGATAAAATTATCACGATTCCCCCAGAGATGACATTTCCATCTTCCCTGACTTTTCCCTGATTTTTCCAGGTTTTCAAACAAATTTCCCAAACAATTGCCCTGTCTATACCAGAAAACACATTGAGCTTTTCTCTGCATAAACGCTATTTTCGTTTCTAGCGGTTGCAGTGCCACCTGCTGGCACTCCATGAAACAAACGTATGAAGTTTAAAAAAAACTAGTTCTACATGTACTTTTTTTTCGATAATTTAGTCCTTGTAGTCACGCGATTTTACTCGACATTTTCGTTCAAATTAACGATATTGAAATCAATTCAACTCAATACCCTACAATAACGTGCGCTTCATAATTGCTCGAGGGGTGCCAATCATTTCTCGCCCAGCCAATTACGGGGCATGCCTGCATTGCATTCAATCATGATAAATGATCACAATTACTCATTTTACGCAGAGCCAATTTAAAAGGCAGTTGTAGAAGCACTGAAAGGTTTCGAAACAATGTGAAACGTTAGTGTTATCCTCACTTTGCTTCTTTTGAAGTAACGGTTGCCGCCCGTTGACTCCAAGGCCGATCGTCAGACAGCTGCTTCTGAGCTTGTTTCATCATTGATTTCTTTACTGGCAGATTAAAAGATTACTTAAACGAAGACTGAGCGCGTTTTTGACTCTCATTTTGGCTCTACAAATTCATTCAAAACGATTTACTTAAGAGCTGCATTCCCATTTTGCTCAGGGAAGCGCCATCTTTGATTTCGAATAAATTTACGTGACATTCGAAAAGGGTCGCGTATTAAGAACGTCAGCAACAGGTGGGATGTTAATGACATATTTTGATGGAATATTTTCGATACCTGAATCTGAAATGTGCCTGTGTTTTTCAATTCCATTGAAATCAGTGTATTACTGTGAGTAAATACATGTAAATATCGTGTAGAAATTCGTTTTAACCAATTTATGACAACAGTTTGTCGTAAAAAAAACGTCTCATTACGTTGCACATGGCCTGCATTTTGTTCAAAATTTGCTTTTCGAATGCAAAAATCCGTTTTTAATTTGTTTGTATTTTTACCTTAGAACTCTATTCAGGGCTCCCACGGCTTTAGTAATATGCATAAAATCCCCTTACTGTCCCAGGTTTCTCAGATTAATTTGGTAAATAAATTCCGAGTTTTGAAATTTAGAACTTTTTTGGAGAAGAATTTATGAATTTTGGAGATAAATTATGGAAGAAAAGAAGAAAGGTGGTGTCAAACTGCAACTGTTCCAAGGTATCGGCTGTCAGCATTTAACTTAAGCTTAGTACAGGTACATGTAGGCCTACATGTAGTTTGACATCAAAATGTACAGGGTGTTTTATGACTTTGTTAGTACATTTATTTTTCCCTGACTTTACAGTTACCCATCAACCAATATAAAGAACAGAGAACCTGCCTTTTACCAATACGAAAATTATTGGATCTTTATAATAAAGGAATACACAACATCAAAGCAATGATGTACGTACTTTTTTAATTTTGAAATTTCGAAATTTATTTTAATTTGGCAAATTTCGATATTGTGATAACGAAGCCAGATAGAAGGAACCAATCTGCCATATTGGGGTTTTCTTTCATTGTACAAAGGATAACTTCACCTAAAAATCATGGTACACGTTATAATCGATATATGAAATAACGTTAGGAAAGTTGAGAAACTCCTTGACTTTTTCAAACATTTTGAAAATTCCTCTGACTTTCCCAGGTTTCCCAGCCAGTCACAAATTCCCTGACTTTCCCAGGTTTCCCAGTCAGTTACAAATTCCCTAACTTTCCCAGGTTTTCCAGGATTCCTAGGTTCTGTGGAAACTCTGCCCGTTGATTTTCTTAGAATTTGTTGCCTGTATATGTACATGTAAATGTTCTTTATTTTTTAGTTGAAGACAACCAGTTTTCATGCGATTGCAGGATCCGCTGGATGCTGAACATGCTAAATTCAACGGAATGGCCAACGGTCAAATGTCTGCCCCCAGAGAAGGATTCGGGTGCATTCGACCCGAAAAAACCCCTTTCTGACGAATTCAAAGACGAAAGCGAAACTGAAACTGATTTTGAAATTCAAGCCAATGAAAAGCACAGCAACTTCCACAACGAAATCACGATTCCCGATGCCAAAGCATATTTAGAAAACTGCCCAGAAGTCCAGGAGGAAAAAGACCTGGACAAAAGTGTGATACAAGTTGAAAGTCTAGTTCCTGAAAAGGTTATGCCTGACAAGGAGGAAAAGAAGAGTGTACACGAAAAACACAAAGCAGCCACCCCTGTAGAAAGTGTTAGCCTGGGCTTAACGAAATCGTCAACAACGACGCAGGATCCGGAAATGACCGATGGTCAAACGACGCAACCACTGCCTCTCAACTCCGCTTTAAAAAACAGAAATTTGATAGCGGCCAATCTGATATGTTGGCTCTTGCTGCTGGTGTTATAGTTCGTGAATGAATGTAAATTTTAATTTTTCGTTGCTGCAGGGTTTTACAAAAGTCTTGCAAACTAAAAAACATGTGATTTTTTGGTTCGCCCTGCATTATATTTTTTTTTGCTTATTTTCCACAATAGTAATCATGTCGCCACCTGTATTGTTGTATGTATATGTGAGTCTTTAAATGGGAGAGTTGTCTTTAGTCAACTAGCGGGACTTTACAGTTATTTAGCTTGAGTAATTACTATACTCGGGCGGGTCATGACCCACTCATTTTGCTGCTAGTGTTGCTGACTACTCCTGGACTACTCGATACACGGACTACTCAGGACACAGTCCAAAAATTGAAATAAAGGTGTGGAGGAGAACGCCTACATTACCCGGTACAATACTTGGTAAGTAGCGTGTCAAAATATTACAGACGATTTCTTATGTACTTGTACATTTAGAAACGCATCGTTTTTCTGCTGGAAAGTTGGAAACTTACTACGAAGCAAAGAACCGTCTCAGTTGCAAGTCAGCAAATTATTCCGAATTATTTTTATTCTATCAACCTGTAATTAATGTTGATTGATGGCTCAAAAATTATCTTTGCGCAGGCACGTACGGAAATCTCGACTAATCCGCTAACCTCACATTTGTTGATATTGTGTGGTGCCATCTTTTGTCACAAATATCAAACATTCATATAATATGCTTAATTTTAACAGTTCACAACCCACGAGCATAAATCATGAAATGCAAATGAAACAGTAAAATTGTCATTTCATTTCTGAACGAAACTGTTTTCATTTTCAACAAATAACAACACAGTTCTCAATGAAAGCGTTTACTCTGAAATAATTTTGAAATAACTTCATTTGTGGATTCCGTGGCGCCATCTCGTTGATTACTTTTGAACTTAATGGCAAAACTAGATGGCAGCACCAGTCGAGCTAGAAATTTGTTTACCCAAAATTCCATGCTCTGTAAAAAAAATGCGTTTCTGTATTATCAGGACCGGCCGATCCGGGCTTCCGTCATGAGTAGAAGCTTCACAGTTTTGACTACGTCTTCGCTGGTGAGTTGCTCAAATGACGTGATTTCGGTTTCGTTTTCATAATTTCTACGTAATAAATCTCATCCACAACGTGTTCGATTTCGTGCGTATCTCACGCTCGTGTTAAAAGAGTTTCCATAGAACGTTGGTAGCTCTTTAATTACTTGGAATTTCTGGTTTTAACCTATAGTCAACATGGCCGCAAAGCCTGAAAATATCTCGTCCAGAGGAGACCCATCGAAAAATCTAAATATAGGTCTTGTAAACGTCATCGTATGTTTATGTCTTTGGCAATGGGTGCATGAGTAGATCATTTGCGTTTTAAATTACGAATGAAGTTAGTTTGGATTCACGTTGGATTTTTTCCTATGGGCAGTTTTTGTACGGTAATTACACTAACTTTTTCGAAGCCCTGGTTTTCTAAGCTGGCGTGTTTTTACAGGTAGGCTATGTGTATTAGTAGGTGAAGTAATCCTGGATTTCTTCCTAAAATCGGATTTAAGAAATAGTTTATTTTGAGCTTTTCACAAAAACCATGCAAATCTTTCAACGTGAACAGAATAACATCAAAAACCTGAACAAAATCAACATGTGAATGGTCGTGAATTTTGCATTAATAAGTTGCAAAATTTTACTTTTCCCGTCAGTGTGCAAAGATATATTTGCCATCAAGTGACCAGTGGTGTTTAATTCTTTACAAATTATACAATCGAAATAGCCCACTTTATTTTCCAAATGACCTACGTAATTGACTATAATTTAGATTGCATAATTTGTGTAGAACCCAATGAAGCTCAGAAGATGAGTGAAGCGTCGTTTACTATAAAATCTTGACTGAGAATTTGACTCTTATTAGTAGGTCATGGTTGGTGTTCATTGGTCACATACTTGGTGACTGACCATTTCTTAACCTTGAGGAAAACGTTTGTCTTAACTTATCGTCAGCAAGAGCATAATTTCATTTTATCCTATTGCATTTCAGCCTTTTGAACTTCAGACGTTCTAATTAAAAGTTGGAAGTGGTTTCGAAACAGGATGGCAAAAGTATAAGACCAGAAGGCTGCCATCTCTTTCAAAAACATGGCTAGCAACCCTGGAGACAGTGAGCCCAGTGAGGCAATTGTTGCCAAAGAAGTTACAATGGACATCGACATGCCAGCATTAGCCATTGAATGCGGTCCAGCCTTGGAAAATGGAAAAGAACCTGCTAACGAACAGCCATCTTGTAGTTCTGATTCCAATACCCCTTCTGCTGGTGTGGCAAAGAATAAAAGGAGGATGAAAAAAGACGATAGCGGAATATCAGTGGATAAATTCTTAGGTACAACTTGCATACTGTTGATCAAAACCATGATCAAACGTACATGTACTTATCAAACTCGGTGATCATTACTCGGTGGAGTTTCTAAATTGATGTTTAGTTTTTGTTGATAAATTTGTCTGTACCAGCTGCATTATATGTCAATATTGCATGCAGCTGGTAAAGTCAAAATGACACACTAGGTATACAAATTACACTTTAACTATCATCAGTTTAGCTAATGCCTTATACATGTATGCTGATTTACTGTTACATTTCTAATGCAAATGTAACTTCTCCTTATAGATGATGACGAAAATGATGTAGATGACAATGATGAAGACGGAAACACTAGTTCTTGCGGTGATGGCTCTCCCTCTGCTCACCGAGCAGAGCGTCGGCCAAAAAATTTCCGTAAACATAAAGTCAAGAAAACCGAGGATCTGAGTGACAAAAGTAGTCCAGACTCTGGGCACCACGACAGTGAGTTTCGATCGATGGATTTTGTGTGCAACAATGAGGAGTCCTCCAGCAACCCACCGGATACTTCCAACCCTGGACAATCAGAGAGAGCCACGAATGGTCTCGAAACAGAAACTTCGGACAATAGAGAAAGTAATGCGAATTCAAGGTACCATTGTTCGGACGACGATGAAGAAGTGCATTCGGCAGAGCACAGTAGTTCCTCAGAAGAGGACGAAGGCAACAAGGAGGAAAATGATGTTGCAAAGACAAGGCCAAAGCACAGCTGGTTTTTGTGCCCCGAGGTGGCCAAGAGACAGTATGGCATCAGCAATAATTATTCAAACGATTTATTTCGATTGCGAGCTTACGGGAGTTTGCATATGGTAGAAAGACTGGAACTAATGTATAAAATGAAGCGACACGAAGGTTGTGTAAATACGTTGCATTTTAACAGTACCGGGACTCGATTAGTTAGTGGATCTGATGACTTGTCTGTTGTGATTTGGGATTGGGCCTACGGAGTACCTGTTTTATCATACGACAGCGGACACCGGAGTAACGTCTTTCAAGTAATGTGCAGGTGGCATTGTAGTCTGTGTAATACTGCTTATCAAAAATACAAATTCTCGATGTTTATTGTTTCTAGGCAAAGTTTATGCCTCTGGACGGTGATTGCCATATTGTTAGCTGTGCCCGAGATGGTGTTGTTCGGTTGGCTGAACTGTCATCGACTGGCGTGTGCAAAGGGACGCGAAAATTGGCCAGCCATCGTGGACCAGCTCATAAAGTATTGAGACTCATTTGATAGATAATGATTGATATTTTGGTGAATACACGGTCGTTAATTAATATCTTTGCTAACTTTAAGCTGGCACTAGAACCGGACTCTCCTCACACGTTTATAAGCGTCGGTGAAGATGGCGTTGTCTTTCAAATAGATTTACGAGAAAGCAAGCCCGATAAGTAAGTGCCCATTTTGCCTGACATTTACTGAGCAGTATTTTAAGTCGTCATGCATAATGTCATAAGCGTACTGAGACAACACTATATAATATGCTAATGACATTATTAACGTGTTAAATGTTTATCTTCTTATTGTAGGCTTTTAACCTGTAAGGAAAATGAGTCCAAAGTTCCTCTGTACACTGTTTATGTACACCCGACTATGTCTCACGAATTTGCCATTGGTGGTAAAGATCATTTTGTGAGGTATGCCAAGCTTAAACATTACAGATCAATAATTAAGAATGGTTTATTTGCTATAGTGATGCTTTGTATATGCGTGAATTTAATTATTTTGTTTGTTTGCAGAATTTATGACAAGCGAAAGATTCAAGAGGCAAGTTTTAATGATATACACGTTTTTAAAGAATTTTTAAAAGCGCAATTATCATTAATTTTTATATTTCTAAATAGGATTCAAATCCGATGAAAAAATATTGTCCTCATCACCTAGTGCGTGAATTTTGCTGTAATATTAATGCTAATTTTGGAATGCCTGCATTTTAACTAGTGATTAATAATCGTGATTCCTCCTCTCTAGATCAGTAGTGCTGTCCGTGCCAATGTTACTTGCTTGGTTTATAATTACAATGGATCAGGTAGGAAGTAGCTAATACTTGCACCATTCACATATCGTGGTTGTGAAACGTTAAATAATAATTGCAGTACTCTTTTTCAGAACTTCTGGCATCTTATAATGATGAGGATATTTATGCCTTTGATACAACTCACTCAGATGGGGCTGAATTCGTCCATCGATACAAAGGCCATCGAAATAATGCAACTGGTAGGTGCATTTTCAGTAGCGTATGTTGATCATAGTATTTTCAAATTATTGCATCATAATTCTTTACAAATCATAGTGAAAGGCGTGAATTATTTTGGCCCGAAAAGTGAGTTCATAGTCAGCGGCAGTGATTGCGGCAATATTTATCTCTGGGAACATAACTCTGAAACTGTCATTCAGTTTATGCCCGGTGATGAAGGTGGCGTGGTAAGGACAATGAATCTTTTTGTAAACACTTTGATTATCCCATTATGAAATAAAAAAAAATTTTATACTCCCAAGAGGGAATTCTGAATGCCTTACTAGGTTTCGAGAGTTTGTTATCCAATATAAAATACTGATTGAAGTTTGCCAAAAATATTTCATTGTTAGGTGAACTGCCTCGAGCCTCATCCAAACATGCCTGTGTTGGCCACTAGTGGCCTAGATGATGATATCAAAATTTGGGTACCTTCGTGTGAAAAAGCGCCAAAATTGAACGGACTTCGTTCAGTAAGTTGTTTCCACATAAAATCAAAAATTGCTCCATATTCTTGTTCTTAGAATTCATGCATTAAGAAAATAATTTTAGACTATGCGCTCTAATCGCAAGGAAAGAGATCACGAAAGACACAGAGAGCCTGAGACAATGGATGGTCAGATGCTATGGTTTCTTATGCATCATTTGAGACGATCTGCAAGGAGAAGGGTATGTGCTCACGTTATTATGGTAGTTTGAAGATCTGAATCTCATTACACCCTTGGTTCAAAAACAATGATTTTTTTTTCAGGGCAGAGAAGAGGGGCAGACATATGAAGATGCTTCTAGTGATGATGAATCAGCAGGGGACTCTGATGACTCTGAAAACATGTCTCATGCTGTGCAATGTGCCCCATCGTGAATTATTGCATTTGTGAGGGCAAGCTGCATTCAGTAATAGCTCCATTGAGTTATAATTTGCAGGTTCCTCTTACCCTGTCTATAGCTTTCTGCAGGTTTTGTAAGCCATTTAGGAAGGCGTTGTCATTAGTCTTTAAATGGGAGAGATCATCCTCTCAAACAGTTCAGCAATCCAACGATAAAAACATAAAACTATAGTTTTGCTAAATTTTTATCACAAACTCTTGATTTTGTTGTTAAGGAGGCATTTAGTCTTCTCGAGGTTAAGTTGCTCAAAGTGTTAACAAATGTAAAGAATAAGAAAGTACTATAATATTCGGTCTTGATCTGAACCCTAATCAGTTTGCATTAATAGCTTCGTTTTTTCCTCCCTTTTCGTTTGCTTTACTATTGATGCTTACTTTTCCTTTTGGCCACATTTGAACACTTTTCATTATATGACGAGATTTTGCCAGTGTACAAGGTCTTGTTTTAATTGAACTTTTTGATTTGTTGCAAAATGTTAAATTAAAACTAGATATTTTCATAGAGGTCACAGTTGGCCAACACTGGCATATCTTGATGGGTTAAAGGTCGATGCTGTTATTTTTAAGATCATTTTGCTTTATTTTTACATTTAGTTTTGGTGAAAGTATTGCATTGTTATTTTCTTTTGTTGTGGAGAAATTTTCTCAAATATTGAAATCAATGATCTGACGGACTTTAGATGATTCATAAAAGCAGATTGCCAAAATTGAAATAGTAACTGCCAAGCATGTTTATGACCCAAGATATTCAATATTGGTCTTCATTAAAACTTTTTAAAAGTTATTTTGTGCTGAAGTTTTAAGTTAATACTGCATCATCTATTATCAAAAAAATGCCCACTAGTAATGCCATAGTTATCCATCAAAGGCAATGCAATCTTCAAAGTTTATCATTTAGTTGAATGCTTCCCACGTTCCTTGATTCGTGACATTTTTTAGGTGTGTAAGCCTACTTTGTTAGGATTTGTAAGCGTTCAAGACAGAAAATAAAGATAAATTACGAATGACTTAAATTTTTATTATAAAACACTACTAGTAGGAAGACAGCCTTCTGGGATAAATGAACCTTGGCAGGTTTCATAACTCCGACAGTGAGGTTCTGGCATCTTAGAAGGCAACAGGCCTAAGGTAGGTTAAAGCTTGCATGTAAACATACATGTACGTGTAGTAATAAAAGTTAATAAGATTAAGTTGTGGAAATCAAAGATACAATCATGAAGTCATAATTGAGAAGATGATGTAATTTCATCATTACAATTTTACCAGTATTTTATTTTTTATAAACAGTAGAAGTAATGATCTAAAAATATTGTCAGCAATACATAGTTCACAAAACCAAATGTTTTTCCACAGCCGATTTCCACAAAACCGATTTCTTTAAATCATTACGGCTCCATAGCCATATTAGAGCAGCTGTTGCAATCTCCTTCATGTTTTACAAATGACGTTAATATGAATTCATTCCCTGAGTGAACCCAACATATAATTGCAGGCTCATTAAACCCATGACCATTGTTGCGATGGTTTTCAGAGCTAAAACTGACCAGGAACCCAGACTGAGTGCATTTATGACCAACCTAATATGGGAAGAAATTTGATTTCATATGGGTGTAAGGTTACTGATTATTATCCAAAATGTATCAGAAATTGTAAAGTAGACATGAAGTTTGATACTCACTCCGCTAGCAGAGGTTTGTAACAGCTAAACAACAAAAGTGCTCCAATCACCGGAAAAACCGATTTCTTTAAATCATTACGGCTCCATAGCCATATTAGAGCAGCTGTTGCAATGTGATGAATCTGCAAATGATTGTTTCATTCCTCTTAATGTTCAAACTTGAACTGACTGCACAACAAGTTGTTTTAGCAAAAATCTCACCAGACTTATATTGGATTCGAAGCTCATCTGCATAAATTTCCAGTCAAATTCCATTCCTCGAGCACCAACCCAGAGAGGCAAAAACCGAGTCATAACCAATTCTGCAGTAGCCCATCCAATTCCAGCCACTAAGACCTTCAACTCTCCCTTGCCCGCAATTTGAGACATGACGAAGTGTAACCCAACCAGATCAGCGAAATCTACAGTTGATTTAAATACCTCCTACGGATTAATAAGATTCCAAAATCAGCATAATGGTAACGCGGCAATTTCGACGAGAAACCACCATTACCATATGATTAACACAGGGTGACTGGCCGAACCTTCAATTAAATTTCCCTGACTTTTCCAGGCTTTACAGACACTCCAGATACTCAGTTTAAACCTCGCTTACATGCTGCATTTCCGTTTTTTTTCCAGATTTTAGCGTAATAAATCAATTTAAGTAGTGTTAAAATAGCGATCAGGACCAGGAACAGCCGGCAAAAGACCCAGATCAAATGGGAAATGAATTTCCCATTTTAAATAACATATGACAGACCACAATTGGAAATGCCATAGGAAATTTTTTGGAATGATTGTAATAAATAATGGACTTTAGTATATTCATATTAATAACGATTTTTGCGAACTTCTTTCGAAATTTTAACAATTATTTATAACGATGGAAACGCCGCGCTGTAGGGAATTTTTTTTTTTTTGGTTAAATGTATGTACAGAGTAGGTCTATTTATTATTTAGGAACGCTGTGGACGAAATTTGTTTTAAAAAACTGGATAATTTATACACGTAAGTAATGGATTTTAGTGTATTTTTCGTAAGTAATATTAGGAAATTTTCCAGTTTCCTAATATTTCCAGACATTATACGAATTTCCCTGACTTTTCCAGGTTTTCCAGACGGCCAGTCACTCTGCCAACAGACAAAATACACCATGCACTTTCTATTACGAGGTATTTTCATGAGATTTTTTACCCCCATTACGTCTATGCTTCCCCCGACGGATGCCTCGGTTGCAGGAAAGAAAGTTGCGAGAAAAAGCATTTTACACAACTGTGTGAGCAGATACAACGCACTAGCTTGGACACATTTCCAGAAGACGCCATAATCAGCACTGGAAACAAATTGAAAACCATGGAGCCAAACCCTAAAAACCCTAAAAACTAAAAACAGGGCGATGAATCGAATCTTATCGAAAAATACTTACAGCCCAGAATATTTGTACGTTAGGAAATAAGGAGCATACGCCAAAGCGCAGCAATTTCCAAAGTGAAATAAGGTCATTTCACGAGTAAAACCTGCTAAAGAACAGTTGAAATAAAAACACGTTTCCAGACGAGAGCATGAAGAACTGCAACGAGCAGACGGACACGACCACTTTACAGTGCAGTAGTCGTTAGCTAGAGCGCTATTGATTGAAATTTGTTTTCGCAAATTTAGCTGTACAATATAAATACTTATTTTGAAAAAACTTCATTTTTCAAGCATGGACATGATATTAACCAAAATTTAGTGCCAATGATACCGTTCCGTGACTTAGCAAGCTGTTCATGAAAAGAGCTTGCTGCCCCTGAATAATCAAATTGTTGGTAACCTCTCTGTACAAGTAGGATGACATGGATGGTGACCTTACGTGGGCAGCACAATTTCATCCATAAACGTGCAGACCTCTCACAACTAATCAATCAAAGGCTCTGTACTTACAAGCAGTCTCTCTAGTGTGTATGAATAGCAACTAAATTCTGCCGATATAGTCGCTATAGGGTTTTTACTTTTCTAGTCAATAGAGCGTACCGATATCCTCAAAACGCTATTTTCACTTTCTCGATGACCACATATTATGGTGAACTCACAATAATAAAGCAAAACACGAATGTAGTCGACTCATCCATACTCCATTGGAGTTATAAATCATTCGCTTTTCAATTTAAAATGACCTGAAACTAAAGGATAACCCAGAAAAAACTGACCTTATTTACTATGCAGGAGTAATGGAGGTTATCATGGTTATTCCACAAAAAGTGACTTCAAGATGTTGACGCTCATTCTCGTCCACCCGCACTGGACCCATAGCCAGACTGGCCATGCAGCAGGCTATTCAACCAAGAACGCAACAATTCTTCCTTTTTAACGTTTTAAAATAGGTTGGCGTTACTTTCCCGACATTAGATTCAAATCGAAACTGAAGCTTCACGAGAAAAACAACGCGAAAATAGCCTGAACACACAACAACTGATCGCATCACGATTAGAACGCGCAGATAACTTTCCCGCCAAAATTCGTTATTCTGAAAAGTCATCCTGCGTTGGCCACAAGGTGTCGCAAGTGCGGCAGCTCACTTACGGAAGCCCTTAGGAACAAAACATTCCGAAACTGACAACGCGCGCTGAAATTCAAGAAAGCGCCTACTGCCATCTAGCGTAAATGATTTCAGGTAGTTGGTGGTAAATAGTGACTAGTAAAGTTCAAATCACGAGCGATAGTAATATAGCAATCAAACTATTTATCGGTAATGGTAAAATTGTAAGCATACACACGCGAGCTGTTGGTTTAATTCGTTATGTTTTAATTTACTCACCGGATTGAAAACCGGATAACCAGTTTTTAATTCACTCACAAAAACCTAATTCAAAATCGGAAGCTGTTACTAGTTATTCTGTACATGTAATTACATGTAGATCCCATGCTATAGGCTACCAAACTCGAGCGTTCTCAAGTTCTAGTTCGTGTTCATTTTCTCCCACTAGAAAATAATATTTTCTAATGTACAATTTAAATATGTGGTCGGACTAGATCGATTGATTTGAATATCAAATTATGTAACGAAGAAATAGATACGAGGTAAAACAAACAACGGCGAGTGAATTGGTGCATTCCTCCGAGATCGAACTGTTAGTAGCTCCATATTTATTTCTATTCTAAAGACAGTCTAAATTCGACAAATAAAAATATAGTAGATATCGTATATCATAAAAATGTCACCAGCCCATAAGACAAGAAGCGTACGTGATAATAAATAATAAAATCCTTCTATAAACATAGATTTTAAAACCTGAACAGAAACTCATAAATTAACTGCGGCGCGGCACAGTGGAGTATTTGCCATCAAAAGCTGGACAAAATTATTTTTTCGTAAAATGCGAATGATTTCGAATAAACTTGGTCAACTTGACCCTCAGACCTAAAGACCTCAGACCTAAGACCTAAAATATAACAATTTTTCAAAAATTTGCTCATGACCAGTTATGGTTTGTTCATCTCTCATGGGCTCAAATGTTTAGTGGCAATAGCAATGCTCTGCTTAATTCTAAAATCTCGTCTTCATATATTCAATTCAATTCAACTCAGTATCCTACTGTTAGTAATTTAATAACATGAGATAGGGGGGTTTAGTCCATCAACCCAAATTCTGGACAATAATGACGTATTATAGGATAACGGAAGTGCGGGAGTGGGGGAAAGATCGGGTGGGTTGTGTTGGCCAAATGATGATGCCATAATTAATGTTTTATAAAATCTTGGACCATTTGTGTTCCAGTTTTGCGAAACATTTCGCCAACGACCATTTTTGCAAATAAAAACTGCCTTTAATATTCACTTCGCTATTACTACTTTTAAATAATATTTCAAATCCATTAAGTCCTGTAATACCTCCGCATCGTTTTCGCAAAAAGCAATCCATTTGTTTCTACCTTCATAATATTCATCAATTCTGATCTGATATTCACAAAAAGTTCGCTCAATTCGAACATTTTTTGGTCAATGCGGAAGGGGTTCATAAAATCACAAAAAAGTGATGACATTAATACTTGATCGCCCCTTATCAGTCATTCGGAACAAATTTGCATTAATCTGTAAAGATATGTCTAGAAAAACCTAAACAAAAAAACAGAAGAGTCCATAAAAATGAGAAAATTATTGGAAATTTGACAAAAATTGTCCTGACACATATGTACATGTAATTAAAACTATTATAATTAAGGTTGGCGGTTGAATGCGGTGCATGTTTTTTTTGTAAATAATATCAAGGAAAGCTAAATTTCATGATAAAATAAGTTTTGTTGCTGAGCAAGGCTGAGCACATTAACTAAACTATTTTTTATCAAGAAAAGGTTGCATTCAATTTATTGCTGGGTTAACAACAGAAAAAAAAATATTTTATTACATATAAACGGGTAAAAATAGCTAATAATCATGGAATATAGTGTTTAGTTCTACGTCCATAACGGTTGTTTCAATTAAATGAGTACTTATTTTTGAAAAACCAAATAAAATGCAGACTTCCAAATGCCGTGAAATGCCGTGAATCTAACCAGGAGGGAGATTTCAACGATTTCGGCTTATATTATGATGTAATAACTATCAGCCTATATCGCTAAACTGAATATTTAAGGATTTTGCAAAATCTAAGATTTCAACGTTTGTTTAGCTTTTCAAGCCAAATTCTCCACTGTGCGGCGCGCGTAGCAAAAACTTTCTTGGAAGAACTGTTGCATTGCACGCGAGAAAGTCATTAGTCTTTTTATGAGCTTGCCCTACCAAGGATGCTTGGAGTACTAAACAGCACGAGATGGTACTGGCATTTTTTTTTTGTCTCGCCTGGCCACCTGCTGAACCGAGCTATATTTGAAATGGCTGTTCAGTTAAACGACCCGCCTCCCTCCTGTGTTATCCACAGGATACTTGTCTTGAAAGAAAAACTGGCTTGTTGTCTTGACCTGTTTAGCCTCGTCGCTCGTTGCTTGTCATTCCATTCATTCATTCTCCGTGTATTTCTCCCGTTAATGAAATAGCAAGACAGGCACAAACCCTTTGCTCAGATTTTACTCAACCTAATCCAATAACCTTAAAAATCGTCAAAACGCTGAAAATTAAAAAAAAATCCTACAGGTACCATGCCTCTTGATCAGAATTTCGTTTAGATCTCGACTATAGAGAAACGTGTTTTGAGGATATTTTCGTGGTTTTTCACATATTTTGGAGACACCGTCGTGATTTTTTTTGTCAAATTTAAGGAAATTAGTTGGAAAATAATGTTAGTCATTTTTAATCGTTTCTTGAGTTTGTTACTTAAGAATTTCGATAATTTAATCTTTGATGTTTTTGGGTTTTGCAACATTAATGTTGAAAACTTGGCACAGTTCTTCAATCCTCAGGTGTTTATACGGTATTAGAAATCCCATAGCTTGAGAACAATTGCTGGCTCATAAGCATGGGATAATACAGGGACATGCACCAAAAATGCTATTGAAATAAAAAATGCCCATAGAAATATCATGAGCGATAGTCAGTCTACCTTGCATTGAAAAGTTATCCTTTTTACCCAGTTGGGCCATATTCAATAGGATTTTTTCACCAAATACACATGAAATGGGCCATATGCACCAGAAATGGGTCCTAATACTAGCAAAAAAGCCATATACACTATAAATGGGCTATAACACTACCAATGGGCCCTAATACCAGCAAAGGGCCCTAATACTAGCGAAGGGCCCTAATACTAGCAAAGGGCCCTAATACTAGCAAAGGGCCCTAATACTAGCGAAGGGCCCTAATACTAGCGAAGGGCCCTAATACTAGCAAAGGGCCCTAACATATCAATTAAACACAAAAACTAGCAATGGGCCATATACACTAGAAATGGGTCCTAACGCTACAATGGGCCCTAACGCTAGCAATGAACCCTAACGCTAGCAATGGGTCATATATACTAGAAATTGGCCCTAACGTAACAATGGGACAATAAAAAATAGCAATGGTCCCTAACACTAGCAAAGGGCCCTGTACAATAACACTGGTGACCATTCAATAGCGTTGGACCATAGACCTAGCATGTTATAATATTGAGACCTACAGTAGCTTTGGGCCATAAATGGATAACGATATTATCATTCATTGACTATTGAAATAACAATGGTTATTGAGATAACATTAGCCATAGAAAAATCATTGGCCATTGAAATAGCATTGGCTATTGAAATCACATTGACCTTAGAAAAAAAGCATTGTCCATTAAGTTAATCGAAGACATTATAAACATTATCAGCAAGATGCGTTTACGCTATCCTAATGCCAGTGTTATTTCCAATGGCCAATGCTAAGTCAATGGCGCATTCACTTTGCTGGCATTTTTTCTTCATCCGAGCCAGAATTCCTTTTTTCCACCACCTCTGAGCCCGTGCGAGAACCAGAGCCCGGCAATCCAACCGTTCGGTTGGCGGCAGGAGAGCGACTCGAACACGGCATGGCCGAGCCGCAGAAACCCGGACTGACCTAGTCGGTCAACATTTTAAGTACGAGCCCAAAATTCGGCCCTCGGGTGGCAAGTTGTAACCCC
>JAQGAF010002305.1:0-23528 GCA_034687865.1 Kryphioiulus occultus | reverse complement strand
GAATATTAGTTTATCCTGTCTAAACTAATATACTTGGGACCGGTGCTGAATATTAGTTTATCCTGTCTAAATTAATATACTTAATTGAGACCGGTGATGAATATTAGTTTATCATGTCTAAATTAATATACTTAATTGAGACCGGTGATGAATATTAGTTTATCCTGTCTAAACTAATATACTTGGGACCGGTGCTGAATATTAGTTTATCCTGTCTAAATTAATACACTTAATTGAGACCGGTGATGAATATTAGTTTATCCTGTCTAAACTATTCCAAAATGTTTTACTGATGAGATAAAATTTAGAGCTCATCGATATAGATTTAAAAGAAGATTTATTAAAGAATTGTCTTGATTGGTTGGCATTTTGAGAGTTACCATCTGAGAGATACGAATACACCTGTCCTTTGGTGAGCTTGATTATTTTGATTCGCTAAATTCTGGAGTAACTCTTGACACCTAGACCTCGTGTTTTACTCCATTGATTCTTGGCGCTCAAATGGATACTGAGCCTTCGATTTCATGATTCTCGCCATGCCTGTTGCACTTTTGAAATTTAAGTGTCTTATTTCTTTCAGTTTCAAAAGCGCTTGCTATTTAGCTGTTATTGATTTCTAGTTATTGTTTTTTTTTCAGGTTCTGATATTGTCATCCTTAGATCATGGCTGAAGGTGACTTTCTTTTCATACGGCCTTATTGCATCCTCGTGTTGCAGCAGCCGACACGAAGTTCGATCGAAGCTCTCCTCGGAGCAGTTCGACAAGTGGACAAAGATAGCTTGCAGTTGATGCAGGAGTACATCCTCTTGCCACTTTCGCAACTGTTATTCGCTACTGACCGGTAATTTTATCTCTCCATGTAATAAGCTACGATATTGCCGATGCTTTCGTTTGAAAATAACCGACAAGTTTATTCCAGTACTCATGAAGTGGTCGTGGATGCAGTTTGTTGCATCAAGGAAGTCATTTCATCGATCCAAGTGACATCCTGGAACGTTTTCGTGGACGTCGCTTTTCAAGTGATAAGGACGATCAGCAACGTTGAAAAGGATAGCACTTGTAAGTGCTGGATATATTGTCGGAAAAAATTGTTTTGAGTCCTAATGTTACCTTATTCGTTTGTGTCATCTGCATTCGCTAGCACCTGTAGCGGAATCTGTTAGCGATGAACTCAAGCAAGCTGTGGTCGGCTGCGTAATGATGCTGGTGGACAGAAGTTCGGATAGGTAAGGTCAAAGATGGCTGCTTGATTATTAATGTTTCGTATTCTACCTGGAAAACTGAGGGAATTTTGATTTGAAACCTGGAATTTTTCAATATCAAATTGTATTTTGTGCTTGTTCATTATAATTCTGGGAGACATCGGCACAAAAAATGATAAGCTCTGTTTGTGATTAAGTTTTTCTAAAAATGTTGCCTGTGGCACACCTAAATTAACTTACTTAATGCATAATTGCTGATTTAGTTTAAAAAAAATTATAATTGCTTCCAGTGTTGCATTTGGCAATATTTCTGAAAAACGTTTTCGGGAGATTGCACCTTAAATTTTAAATTTCTTTTAGTTGTTTATCCAGGTTTCATCTATGGAGTTAATTTCTGCCAATATTAATATTTCTGAAATTTCAAAATGGCCCAGAACTTCATTATTGGTAATCTACAGAAGTTCGTTTAAAAAAATCCCTCAAAAATTTCTTTCATTGTCATTTAAAAAAAAAACGTTTCGAGGATTCAAGGAAGATATACCTAAAATTCATTGTTTCTGGTAAATTTTTTATTTAAGTTTCGCCTATGGAGTCAATTTCGGCCAATATTAATATTTCTGAAATTTTCCAAAATTGTCCAGAACTTCATTATTGGTGATCTAGTTTGTTTAAAAATCCCTCAAAAATTTCTTTTATTGATATCTAAAAAAAAAGTTTAAGAGGTTTCAAGGAAGATGTACCTAAATACATTATTTCTGGTTGGGTTTTTCAAAGAAATGCTCGTAGAATACATCATTGGAATATGTTTGTTTGGTGATGGTAATCCTAAACATTGCCTGTCGGTGTGAAATCGATTCATTTTTTTCAGTATTTTAGAGCAAGTTTACGGCGATAAGTTTCTCCCTCGACTGGGCCACATCGTTTATCTTCTGCTGCATTTGTCGGAGCATGATACGTGTCGCGCAACGAGACTATCGTCAATGGACTGCTTGCAGATGTTAGGGAAAGGACTTGGCAAGTAGAAGTGCTTTTATTATTATTATTTCTGGATTACTCGCTATTTGTGTTTGGTGCATTGAGAACTTGTTTTGATTTATAGGCATTGCCAAAGTCAGGACTAAGGCCAAAGATAGCTTGGCGTCATTTATTCCTGGTATTTCGGTTGCGATGACCAAAGTCGCTACGGAGTCGGGACTTTCTGGACAGGTGAGGAAGCAATTTTTCCTCATGTAAAGCGTTGGCTGTTTGCTTAAATTTTGATTATTTCGCATTCAAAAGAATCTATTACTGTTTCTAACGAAGGTATTCTCGGTTATTTTTCAGGCTGTAATTGTGGTATGTAACGGCGCATCGTTGCTATTTTTTTAATCACTGTGGACACTTGATAAGTTGATTTAACATCTATATCGAAGAATGCGCTGAAAGTTTGGGATGCGCTGATTTTCGAAGTTTTCCACGATGAACAATTTGAGTCGGGAGAGTTAAGCGGTCGACGGGACAAAGATGGTAAGTCTACTAGTCTGGTCTTGCAACGTTAACTTTCTCCGTAAATAATAAGTAAATATATAATAATTCATTTCAATACATGCTTATTGCAAAAAAATGTTTCTGTGTTGTTGGCTGATATTGTTGTTTATGCAGTTTTATATTTTGCTTGTAGTTGCTTTGAAAATCTTACCGTTGCGTGTTAATACATTTTTTTTACTTATTATTCTGTGAAAACTTATTATTGCAACACATGCGTTTGTTAACTTTTAAAAGTAAACGATAGTTTTCACGTAAATAATAAGTATATAAATAATTTTTTAGTTATTTCAATGCACGCTTATTGCAGCAAAAAATGTTTCTACTTATATTGTTGTTTATGCTTTTTTAAATTTTGCTTGTAGTTGTTTTGAAAATCTTACCATTGCGCGTTAATTCGATGCCATAGTTTTTACTTATTATTTTATGAAAACTTTTATCATTGCAAAACAAGCATTTGTTAACTTGTGAAAGTCAACGATAGTTTTCACGTAAATAATAAGTAAATGAATAATTTTTATTAATTTATTAATAATACATATTATTTACTTATTATATAATCGCAAAAAATGTTTGTTGTTGACAATAGATTCTGGTTGTTTTTGGAAATTTTACTGTGTAGCAGATGACATCAACAACTGTTTACTCTCCTCAGACAAAAAAAACGGCAGCTCCGCAATGAAAGTACAAGGAAGAACTGAAGAATGGGTTAAAAGTTCGTCCGAAAAAATAGGCATTTTGACCCGAAATTTGGTCGCCCTCGAAGGTCATAGTAAATGGAAAGTCAGATTCAACCTCGCTGAATGGGCCGCGGGCCTTCTTCGAAGATGTAAAAGGTACTTTGCAACGACTCAATCCCCGACGATGCAGGCATGTTTAGATCTAATGGGATTTTTTGTTTTTTTTTGTTACAGGTCTCTGGCTGACTCTGTCCCGGCATGTATCGGCATTCTGATCACGTTGTCAGCAGACGACTACGCTGAGGTCAAGAAGGCAAGCCAAAGGCACTTGAACGATTTCAGCTCGAAGTTATCGCCGAACGAGCGAAGCCTCGTCGAGACCTTGCAGGAAAACCTCCTGGAACTGATCGTGCAGTTGCCGACCATTTTTCGTCGCTCAGGAGACGCGAAGAAGTTGTCAACTTTGGATCAGTTGAACGGCTACTTGAACACACTGGGTGAGTAAATACACTCGAGTGCAAAAAAATTGACTCGCCTGCAAGAATCAAGTAAAAATGTGTTTTTCCCCAGAAACCAAATGTCGGATTTAAAATCGGAAAAATGTGTTTTGTGGAAATTTATTCCTCTTTATAATTCCCTAGTGTGAAAAGGATTTCTGCTGAGTTTCTCCGGAGAATAGCTGTACAACTTGTGCGGCTACTTTTGGTGTAGTGGTCAATTTATCGAGAAACCATTAATTAACTATATGCGTGGATGTGTGTTCATTAAGCTCTGATAATCAAATTTCATTCAGAAACACTTTTATAGCCACAGTGGTACACGAATGCGTATGTCATAAATAATGCAAATTTGGGTTGCTCTAAGTTCGACATTTTGAGCCTCAAATATGCATAAGGAATTTCATGCAATTAGGCGAATTATAAAGAGGAATAAATTGTCTACGAAACTCATTTTTCCGATTTTAAATCCGACATTTGGTTTCTGAGAAAAAACACAATTTTACTCGATTCTTGTAGATGAGTCGATTTTTTTTGCACGCAAGTGTATATTGAAAAATGGCCTCGATATATGCAGAATACAATTAACTAACTAGAATACAGTTACTGTTGTGTATTTTGATTTATCTTGCATGTATATTTATCTGCAAAGATGATCAAACTTGAATTTTCGATAGTGAATGATTGTGCACGTTTTTTCGTAAGCGCAGGTGTACACGTAGAGGCTTAGATAAAATATGACAAACAAGCAGCAGTACTTTTTTGTGCTCACAGTTAATTGACATCATTAGGTTTACTTGTCACGAATACCTCCAGCAGTATTCCGATATTGTATGAAAAATATTTGTTATGAATGACATTTTATGATTTCATTTTTGGAATTAAAAAGTATCTTGTAGGAATTAAGAATGTTCAACAAATTTTTGACTAAACAGGGTGTCTGCTGGACTGGAAAGTACTGGAAATACTGGAATATAGTGGAAATCATTTTTCATACTGGAATATACTGACATTTTTTTGATACTGGAATATACTGAATTTTTTTGATACTGGAATATACTGACTTTTTTTGATGCTGAGCATTTTTCAATTTCAAATTTATTTTTCTGAAAAATGCTCTAAAAATTCTACCCCACGATACCCTGAAAGCAATTAGCTTCTAAATGATCCCAGTGTGACCACGTGACTGGATTGCACTTTCTGGAAATGATGACCAATGATGACAAGCATGGAAATCTGCGTAAAAACCAATAATGTGGGTCTAGTTTTTTCAAATGTCATCATTTATTATTTAGTTATTCTAAAAATTTTATCTGCTGCGCATTTAGATTATTGATCTTAATAAAGAAATTTGTGAAAATCTGTGTAAAACCAATTATGGGACTAGTTTTTAAAAAAATCGCCTACGGCGTTTTATTGTTTATTAATATTAGGCCAGTTACTACATAAAATCGAACGTCTGATTTATTTTTACAAATATATCTGGAAATTGGGGCACAATTTCGGTGATGGACCCTATCTCGAAATATGCTGTATCCACCCCTGACATGAAAAATTGTTTATTGAACTAAAAAAATTGTATTTTTTCATACTGGAAAAAAATAAATTTTTCTAATACCGGAACAAAATTTTATACTGAAAAAAAAAATTTTTATACTGGAAAATACTGGAAAAATGAAATTATAGTTTAGTAGATACCCTGCTAAATGAAAGTTGAATGTTTGGCAGATAATTCACTATTTGATTTTAGTTTGTTGGATGCTATATTGAATTTGATGAATTCGTGCCACTTGCGTAGCCTACTTACTAATAAGTATTTTCTTGTAATTTCAGTATCGCATGAACATTTCTTGTGGAATCCGTTTTTTCATCAACCAAACCACAAAAGAAAAGGAGGACAAGTGCGATTTTCCAACGATCAAACGAATAAGCTCGAGCGAAAATTTGAAACTCAGAAATACCTAACGCCATCTGAAAGAAAAAAATTGGCGAAAATACTCAACCTTTCTGAGAGACAGGTAATATCACTATTTATAGCTCTATTTTAGCCATTCATAAAATCGTTGTCATTGTCACTGATAAGTGCTTGATTTTCACTTATAATCACGTAAGATATTACTTACAGCAACTATTATTAATTGTTTAAACATACTGTATACGCAAAGATTACAAAGACAAGTACAAAGATTTTTACAATTTATTTTTATTTGATTTTAATTAGAGAAATCTACAATATATAACATCCCTAATATCCCAATATGTAATATCCTTATTTATAAGCTTTATTTAAGCTCGATTTTCACTTATAATATCATTTGAAATATTACAAACAAGTTCACAGATTTTTACAATTTATTTTTAATTGATTTTAATTAGAGAAAATCTACAATATATAATAACCCTAATATCCCAATATGCAACATTCCTATTTATAAGCTCTGTTAACAATTCATAAAATCGTTGTCATTGTTACTTATAAATGCTTAATTTTAGTTTATAATCACGTAAAATATTACAAAAACAACGATTATTAAATGTCTGAACATTCGAAAGATTACAAAGACGAGTACACCGATTTTTAAAATTATTTTTAGTTGATTTTAATTAGAGAAATCTACAAAAGTTAAAATAAAATTATCCCATATATAAATTTCGATACATTTTTTCATTTTTATACATATTCACGTCGAATTTTTTTAAAATTTATCCATTTAGCGTATTACAGATATCTGACCTATCGTTAATAACTATCCCTAATATCCCAATGTGTAATATCCCTATTTATAAGCTTTATGTTACCCATTCATAAAATCGTTGTCATTGTCACTTATAAATGCTCGATTTTCACTTATAATCACGTAAATTATTACTAACAACGACGATTATTGAATGTTTGAACATACGCAAAGATTACCTAGACAAGTACATAGAATCATTAAATTATTTTTAATTGATTTTAATTAGAGAAATCTACAAAATTTAAAAGAAAATTATCTCGATGTAAATTTTGATACATTTTTCATCTTCATAAATATTCACGTTGATTTTTTTTCAAATTTATTCATTTGACGTATTACAGATATCTAACATGTCGTTAATAACTATTGCATTATTGTCATTGCATCTCACGTTATATTGTTTTCGTTCGGACAGGTTAAAACATGGTTCCAAAATAGAAGAGCAAAATGGAGAAGACTAAAACAGGTACTTTTAAGTGACTGCATTAATGTATACAAAGTTGGTAGCCTAATTTCTGGCATAGGAGTATCACGAGATGAAACAAATTAAGAAATTTATTCAAGGACATTATAATTACCGAGGGTCAAAGTTCATTACAGCCATTGATGTTTTTGTCTGTAGATCAAATCACGAATCGCGTTTATTCGTGATTTGAAGTCAATAATTTTTGTTGTTGTAGGAATCAGTCTGTTCATCGGGGAAAGATAACAAAGAGGAAATTATGGAGACAAATTTCTGTGATTTGAATGTTGCGGAGGCTGGAACTAACGCTATAACAACGTCTTACACAAACACTTCATCGTCATTCTCAGCTTGAGTAAGGATTTACACGTCGTCCATCAGGTTAGGCACGATTTTACGAGCCGTATTTTCACATTTTTAGTACTTTAATAATTTCTTCGATCATTCCTTTGGTCATTGTAACTTGCGTTCGCGTGCTAATGGAATTATAAACTTAACAACGTTACACACCCTGTACATGTATGCTTTTCTTATTCAGTACTATTACAACTCACCATGCAGTAGTGCTAAATGCAAGTTTATTTGTTCCATTTATGCGCAATTTTCGATAATTAACATTATGAGAAATATTAAAACTTACAATGGATAAAACAAGTATTGGCAATTAGTGCTGTTCACAAAACGTGTCTCAACAAGTTAAACAAACAAACATAACTTAAATAGAGGCAAGTGAATAAGCTAATCATGATAGTTTCGTTTGTTTAAACTGACATGGTTTAAAATAAATAGCAAAAAAGCAAAATTTAAACAAATGAAACTGTCATGATTAGTTTATTTGCTTGCTGCTATATAAATGTTGTTTGTTTGTTTAACATTTAAATTGTTTTTGTGACACATTTTGTGAAAAACGACCAACTGTCGATACTTGTTTTATCCACGGAATATTTGTGACTGAAAATTCAAATGGATTTTCAACACTCTGAAACTGGTTAAATAAATGGCGCTATTGTTTTAGGGCTTGGCAGTCTAAATAATAATAATATGAAATTTATTCCAATAAATGGAAATGGTTCATGAAGGTTATTATTACAACACTAAAACGGAGCCAATCACGGTATAACAGAACATAAAGGACATCAAGAAATATTGAAACTTATATTTGTGAACACTTTTCAATAATTGCTGGAAATAAATCGAACGAATTTCTAATGAAATCAAGAAGCTAATTTGTATTCCTCAACTTCGTCAGCTGCAGTACAGATGCTGTCGAATTTTAAACTGAAATGCATTAATTGAGGGACTTTAATTTCACTTTATTTGGTGATCTTTGAACAAGGTAAAATAGTTTTTATAACCCTCCTCCATAACGTCATCGTAGACGTGTATAGCCTGTTTTACTCTTTCCATCCATTTTTGAATGTTGGGATATTTTTTGATGTCAATTCCGGCGGCCATAATTGTGGCCATTGTAACGACGAAACTAAAATCGGCGAGACTTAATTTATCACCGGCTGCAAATTCACGATTACCCAAGATTTTGTCGAGAATCTCTATTTTTTCGAGAAATGTTTTCTTCGCGGATTCGTCTTCCTTTTTGCTCTCAAAAACAATCGGATACTAAAACGAGCAAAAAATAAATCAATTCACATTGAAGTTGCCATCGAAATTTTCAAAAACCTACGTTTATGAATATGTAATTCACTAACAACAGGATCAGATGTTGAGGACATTTGATGTGGACTATTGATCTTAAATTGTTAATGCTACATTGTTATTAATCTTATCATTTATGGCATCCTTGACATACGACTTTGAAGATTACCAGACAGCATTAAATTCGCAGTCAATTTTATCTCCAATTTGGTGTCGAATTTCAATTTCGATTCACAGTTGGTGTTGCTACTCAATTTCAGTCTGAAGGGAACTTGCCCATATAGAAAAATTATATACGAATAATATATTATAAATGGAATTATATTTGTAATATATGACAAATGTTTTGGAAATAATGTATAATGAAGACAAATGTATTGATATTATATTAAGAACATATTCGTAAAATATAACGGACAATATATTCTTTGTATATTATGAATACTGTCTGTATACTGTATGTCTACATTATATTATTACCAAAATATTTGTGCAAAATAAATTTTGGAATGCATATTTAATGTAATCACATAATTGGGCTATTTGGAATAAAATTACGTCGATAAATATTACATAAAAACGACAAGTTATAATCACAAGTAATGGCAAAGATATGTGTCTATATGTGCAATATATTTCCCATATTTATTTTATACATGAAACAATATATTAGTAATATATTGCGGTAGGTAACAGAAATATATTTAGCATATATTATACCTCATTTTCTTGCCTTACTTCATACATTTTAATGTATGGCTGCAATATAGGGTGAGGCAAAAAAATGTAAACAAAAAGATGTTAACACTGTATGGGAGACTAATACAGTGTTAACATCTTTTTGACTCAGTCTTTATAATAATTATATTATCCATATTTGAAATCAGGCCAAATTTGGTATAATTTCAATGTATGGATAACATAGCCAAAAAACATATTCTTAATATATCTTTTTTCCATATGTGTTATTCATTGTCCATCCTACATTGATATCTAATGAGGCAAATACTTACGTAATAAGTGGCGAAACTACTGTACAGTGTCGCTGCGTCATAATAGAGCATGTTGTCTATGAGGGCCCTTTTCTTCGGATCTTTCGGATAAAGGTTATCGTTTTTGCCATACTGCTGTACTAAGTAACCCATGATGGCTCGACTGCAATATCACCGAGTTCCTCGTTTCATTTTCAGTTACACATTTTACGAACAGCGATAAGATTGTCGACTTAACGTGGATAAGACCACTAAGTACATATTGACTACACTTGCGTGCAAAAAAATGTGTTTCGTAGACAATTTATTCCTCTTTATAATTCGCCAAATTGCATAAAATTCCTTATGCATATTTGAGGCGCAAAATGTCGAACTTAGAGCAACCCAAATTTGCATTATTTATGACATATGCATTCTTGTACCCGTGGCTATAAAAGTGTTTCTGAATGCAATTTGATTATCAGTGCTTAATGAACACCATCCAGACAATGGTCTCTCGATAAAATGACCACTACACCCAAAGTAGCCCCACAAGTTGTACACTATTCTCCAGAGAAACTCAGCAGAAATCCCTTTCACATTAGACGAATTGTAAAAAGAATTATAAAATTGTCTACGAAACACATTTTTCCGAATTTAAATCCGACATTTGGTTTCTGAGAAAAACACATTTTTAACTCGATTCTTGCAGGCGATTCGATTTGTTCGCACGCAAGTGTAATTTAGGATCGGCAAAGGCAACATTATTAAAAAATCAATATCACAAATGATAGATTTTACACTATCTATGAACAATACTGAGAAGTAATAATTAAGGGAATGCAGTGGCAACTTTCCCTGACATTTTTACGAATTTTGACAAATTCCCTGACACTTTCATTTCCCTGACAATCCAGAAAGAGGAAACCCTGCATACAGCTTGTCGAAAACAAGAAAAAGGTTATTTAACATGATGTTATGTAACATTTTCTTGGTTATACCTGAAATTGCAGGTTATATGTCATGCGTGGATAAAGATCCAAAATTGAGATTTTAGCGATTTTCTCTTTGAAAAAAATTAAAATTAAACTTACCACGAGGATGGCTGAATTCCACAAAAATTTTGACTATGATTTCGGCGTCATCTTCTTCTGACTGGCTCTCCTGATAGATAATGACTCGGCTGACCATTCCAAAGCGGCCGCATTCGTCGGTCACCTCCGACTCGAGCGCATCGTCCAGGTCTTCGACACCCACCATGTTTCTGAGGACAACGACGCGAGACTGAAAAGTAAAACGAAATGATTAGTCAACAAATTGTACAAGAAAAAAGAATCTCGAATTTGGCAAACTAATAATTTCGAATGACCCAAAAGATTTCCTGAACTTGGAACTAAGATTTTGTCACGTCTGCAGAATTTTTAACAAATTCTTGTGTAGCATTTAATTCTTTTTTGCATAACACCAGAAGAAACTAGGCATCGAAAATCTGCTAGGAATTCTGAAAACTTCTTGAAAGAAATTCTCATGCCAGAAATTGCGGCATCTTACCTCAGTTTTCCTCATCAGCTTCTGCATGACCATGTGCCGCGCGTCGTTGCCTTTGATCATCATGTTCTCCTGTTGCTGCAGCGTCTGTGGCTCGAAGTCCTCCTCCTGCTTCTTCTCCAGCTCCAGCTGGTTGGCATTCAAGATCTGGTTGACCGTCATAGCGGGCGTGGTTGCGGTTGCTACGGCCGCCGCAGCAGCAGCCACAGCCGCTTGCGTGGTTGCTGCCATCTGTACCTGGGCCTGCAGTTGGGCGGCAGCCACAGCACCGGCTAAGGAGGTGGTCAGCGTTGGTGGATTAACGATGAGTGGCAGGGTAGATACGAGGGTGGGTGGTGGGATGACCGCTGTCCGGACAGGAGTCACACCTAACACAAAATGAAGTTAGCAACGTGGCAGAATTACCTTACAGGCATGTGACCAGTTTGTATACAATTTTTCACAGACAATTATCTGATATTTTTCAAGTTTCTCAAAAGCAAATATCTGATTTCTTTTCATTTTTCACCCAATATTTCTGAAAAAAATAGCTATTGCAAGAGCTATAACTATAGTTCTCAAACTATGCAGCGAAACCCACCTACAATATTGAGAACGCTAGGTAATTTTTTTTTACAAACTAGACCACAAATGGTGGATTTCAGTTTGCTTTAAAAAAAAACTTGTATGTATTTAAGTATCAATGTTTAAGTGAACGCCATAGGCGACATTTTTAAACGAAAAGTCTGGGAATTTCTGTTTTACGATGAATTTCTTGTGAATTTCATTTCCAATGAATTTTTCATAAATTGTCATTTTTTCCTCAGTTTTCCCCCCCGCATTTTATCACATTCTTCACACAAGGGTATGATGAAATTTTAGTACATTTTTTTTATTAAATTAAGGACCTGAATGGAGGGGAATTCCTTAGTTTTATGATGAATTTCTTGTGAATTTCATTTCAAATGTATTTTTCATAAATGATCATTTTTTCCCAGGCTTTGTCTATCGGAGCAAAATATTTTGAAGAAAATACAGTGACACAACTTACCAGTAATAACACCGGGGGCATTAGCCGCCATCACCGCCTGCGGCAGAACTTGTGGTGCGATGAGGCCGGGGGTGCCTAGCGTCGGGATGGCCAGACCTGGGGGCGGAATGCCTCCAGTCGCCACAGAGGGCGCCACGATGCTGGGTGTGGTGGCAACGACGCCAGCTGCCATGCTCAGGGCCTGAAAGTTAAAAATCGATGAGTTTCCAAATTCATAATTGCCGAAGGCCCGAGTTCACGATAGATTTGAAGACTCACCAGAGCGTTACTTGCCACTGCATCCATGGCCTGTATTTTGGCTGTTGCAGCTGCCGCGGCCACAGCGGCAGCAGTCGGCATAACGCTGGTGCCAGTGGGCAGTGTGAGAGCATTGGGTGGGGTGATGGCACGACCGACACGCAGGTACTGCCCGCCCAGGTCCAACAGATTCATGGAGGAGATGGCCTCCTGGGCAGACTGGTTGGTCTCGTACTCGATGAAGCCGTACCCCTTGTGCTTGCCGGGCACATTCCCTGGTGACAGCTTGCAAGTCTTGATTTTCCCGAAGGCTTCAAACACGCTGAAATCGAGAAATGGTCATATGTTAGCTTCAATCATGCTAATGTTGAAAACGATATTGTTGACTGGACACGTATATCATTCAATTAACAAAAGACGTTTGCAAATTCACCATATCATTGGCTTACATGCAAACCCTCATAAGTATGATTTTCTTTGGAAAATTAGTTATTGCAACCAAAGTGTTCATTTGATCTTCTCCAAATTTGTGTATAAAACATGTGGCTGTTACGATTGCAGCGCCCTTTAACACTGACAGGGTGTCAAGCGGTTTGGAGGTCGAATTATATAGGAAATATGAAAAAAATATAGGAATTGTTTCTAAAAAAATCAGTAAATTACTGCAGTTTAGAGTGTTTCCTACATTTTTTTTCTATATCCTCACCAAACATTTCAGAAAAAAATGATCATTTTCATGAACTAAATAATCAAGAGTTTTCAAACTTTTGAACACAACCAAAGTAATTTTAGAATGGCAGACTTTTGCGACCCATCTACAACCAACTTACTGAGAACGCGAAATTTAAGAAAACCTTTAGCCATAAGGCATTTTAAACAGATTTTTATGAATATTAATATACAAGAGAATGATTTTAAATAGCCCTTTTTACAAAAATAGAAACCGTAGGCAATTTTTTAAACAAAACACCAGAAATGATAGATTTAACATAGGCGAAATTTTCAGATAAACAAGATCTCAGATGATGAATTTTAGCCAGTATCTGCTATATTTTTCCCTGCCACAGCAGTTTGCAGTAAAATATTGGACTATATAGGACTACCTCCAAAATATAGGAATCACTTGACAGCCTGCACTGAAGTAGTCTATCTTCCTACTTTTTTGAAAAATCTGAGATAGGAGGTTTGCAAGCATACCATTGATATTTCAAAATTTATAATTTTATCAAATACAGCGTTGCCCAAAATGGCAAATCCCTCTACATCTAAGGCAAAGCCCTTGCTGGGCAACGTTAAATTAGCAAACAAAATTGTGACGTATATTTAGAACTTGTCATTCCAATCTACTTATAGAACTCAGGGTGCATTCGAATGCTACCACAGGCCTCAATTTTCCAACCACAACCCCCATATTTTGAAGCAATATAAAGTAAAATATTTTGACTAAATAATATCAAGTTCCAACCTTTTAATATCTTCTTCTGTCAAATCTTGGTGCACGGAGGCTACGTAGATTCGGTTGTAGCTCTTGGCTTCCTCCATGATCTGCTCAATGATTGGTTGTGCCTGGGGCATGTTACTTGGCCGTCCGACCTGCAAAGTAAAAATTTATGGTCAAATGTTGTACAATCGTTAACGCTACAGATGCCGCGGTACTTCCTAATTTAATAACGAAATACGAGGTTTTGCTAAATTATCAACATAGCGCCATAAATAATACTTTTCCCTAATGCAAGAAGTTAAATTGCGGACAGCTAATAAGTGAGGTAAACTAAATATGCAAAAGGTACTAAATTAAAAATCAATGAAATTGAAAATAAAGAAAAAATGTGATGCATTCCTACACACAGTATTTTTTTTGCAAGAAATCAACTGGGAAATAATCTGCAGAAAAATTGTACACCAGAAAAGAATTACGAAGATGAGGTTAGGGCTGCAACCCCGGATCAATATTACCTTGATGTTGCGTCCGCCAATCATGACGCCGTTCATCTGCTCCAGGGCCAGCTGAGCTGCCTCGGGCATCTCGTACTCCACAAAGGCGAAGCCCTTGTGCTTCTGCGTGATGGGGTCCCAGGACATGTTGATGCTCTTGATGGGGCCAAAGGGCAGAAAGGCCTGGCGGATGGTGTCTTCCTTTAGCTCAAAGCTGATGCTACCTACATACACCCTGCAAAGGAGAGGAAGGGATGAGCAAGCGCCATCAGATGATAATGCGGCTGCTTAATGCCATCATAGTATATTTGGTAAGTCTATAGAGCAGCAGTGTGTAGCACGTCAAAACGTTCATTTTCCACTTCTCACGCATATTATGTCATGTCATGGTAAGTTGCCACAATGTTAGGTCGAAAATGTCGTAAATATAGTTGCATTTAAAAGGTCGTTTTTTGTTTGAGCGTTTTGACGTGGAACTGCAGCAGTTGATGGACTAAATAACAGAAGCGGAGGCGGTACAAGGGCGTTTGAGAGCAACAGGTACGAAGCCATGGACTATTTAGAGAGCTGAATTTGTGTGAGCATTTTGCAAAAATGGGGAATTTAAATTTAAATCTGGAGAAGGCAGATTTGCTTCAAAACTTCAGAGAACTTAACAGTGTTGCTGGCTTTTCAAGAAAATCCTTGAATTGTTTAGACAAATGTGGCAAATTTAGGGTCTCAATTCTAAAAAAATACTTGTAATTGAAATTGACTAATTGGTGTGCGTATCCGCAAATAACCACCAAAACCGGTTTTTCAGGTTATGGTAGCCATATGCTCATTGGCACATCAATTAGTCAATTTCAAGTACAATATTTTTTTAGGAGTGACACCCCTAATGTTTCGTAAACGATTTTGCAATTTTTGGAAAAATTCTGCAACGCTCATTTGCTAACTTGGACGGACTTGCCGCCCAGTTTTCGAAATAATCCAAGAACTGGCCTATTTTCGCACCTATTGGGCCCATCACCAACGCCAGGGGGCAGACCGTTCACCCGGAAATTTAGCCGCAGGGAGGAATACGCTCCCCTGAGGGATCTTTAACGTGCGGAGAGCAAGGGGGATCCGCACGGGACCTCGGTTTAAACTCTCATCCGAAAGAGCCGCCACACAGGGAAAATCGCCTGCCCAAAATTTTTCCACCGACCTCGGCCGGGATGCGACCCCGCAACCCTTGGGACGAGTGGCCAGTGCGCTACCACTTGACCAAAAAATTTCATTATTCATATTGATTTTTTTTAAACAAAAAAACGTTGTTTCCAAATTTTCCAGCAGAACTGCAAGTTTTTCAAATGGGCAAATTCCAAGGAAGCACAGCGGTAAGAATTTGTCTTTCCCATTTGAAAAACTTGCACTTCTGCTGGAAAATTTGGAAACAAGGTTTTTTTGTTTAAAAAAAACAGTTTTTTGTTTAAAAAAAACAATATGAATAATGACATTTTTTGAATGAAAGTTACCAAGGAAGCACAGCAGTAAGAACGTCTTTCTCATTTTTAAAGCAGAATTATAATAAGTCATAATCTGGATGAACTATGCCATTTTTTGACGAAAGTTACCAAGCAAGCACAGCAGTAAGAATGACTTTCTCATTTGAAAAGCAGAATCATTGGATAAATTTGGGAATACTTCAAGAGGCTTTAAAGTTTTTGTAGAAAAATTTGGAGAAAGAACTTTTTTAAAAAATAAAAGCAAAAAAAGATGAATGGTGAATTGTTCGGAACAGATTTCTGGATGAACAAACTTCCAAATCCAATGCCATCTCATAAGTATATTCATAATTTAGATTTTTCAGAGTGTACGTAATCTGTTCATAATATCCCAACATGAGTCTCATCAGCCATTTCTGTGGAACAGACGACTTAAATAAAATATTATCTACGGTCAGAATTTCTGTCGTCACCTAAAGGGACGGGGGTGCACACGATACAAGCATACTTTCTGACCTGCACATGAGAGCCAGAGCCTGCTGGCGTTGGACTTGGGTCCTCAGATTCAGCATTTGCTGCAAGGTAAGAGAAAACAGCCTATGTAACACCAAGATTACACCACTAACCTGCACATAAGAACTAAAGCCTGATGGCGCTGCATTGTTTTCTGTTGCTGGATGGGGCAATGAGGTGAGGAGGAGAAAAAAAAACAAAGAGAAAAGAACAAAATGAAGCGCATTGATCAAATTAGTTCGCGAGATCGTTCTAGAACAAAAACAAAAAAATTAATTACGCTAAGGAGGAGCGAAGGAAGGTCAGAGGTGGAAGGCTTTGCTTCCACAAGGGTCCCAATTAGGTTCTTCAGACACTTAATTGACATTAAAAACAAAATTTGAGGAGGAACACGGCGCAACGAGAACAACGGGCCAAGGAGCCGCGCGCAGGAGCCGAAGGAAAACTACTCGGGGTTCACTAAAAACCAAAACTCTCCATGTATTTGAAACCAATTTCAACCCTGCAAAGCTCAAATCCTAAGTTTGATATCTTGTATTGTCTTAACAAATTCAAAATTTGATAAAAATATCAACATTCCGGTGACATAGGGGAAAGAAATTTTCCTTGATTATTCAATGCAAGAAGTGTAAAATTAAATCCATGTTTCCTCTTGCAACAACTAATTACATTTGTATTTCATAAGTTTCACTTTTACTTTTTTCATATCGATTCAATATTTAAACGACTAACTGTAATTTTAAAAGAATCTAGACCCTGCACGAAACGTTCTCAGGGTTACCACTCAAATACGATTTTCAACTTCCCTGACTTTTCCAGGTTTTTGGAAAAAAATTCCCTGACTTTATAAAAAGCCAGATTGAAACAAATTAATTTAGCCTTCAAAAAGCATCACAAACAAATTCAATTCATCAATTAAGGTGGCATTATCGTTGATACAAATTTCCCTGACTTTTGCATGAAAATTTGAAATCTCCCTGCCTTTTGAATTAAAATTTGAAATTTCCCCGACTTCTGCATGAAAATTTTAAATTTCCCCGACTTTTGAATGAAAATTTGAAATTTCCCCGACTTTAGAATGAAAATTTGAAATTTCCCTGACTTTTGAATGAAAATTTGAAATTTCCCTGACTTTTGAATGAAAATTTGAAATTTCCGTGTCTTTTGAATGAAAATTTCCCTGACTTTTCCAGGTTTTTCAGGTCAGTGGAAATCCTTATTTATATTTCACGGAGAATGTTGAGTCAGTAGCATGGAGATTTTGATTGTCGGATCATCTTTTGATAATAATTGTTGTTTATTTATGTCCCGATTTATATTTCAACAAGGAATGTTAGTTGTCGAAAATATATTCGCTTTCAGTACTGGACAATCTGAGTTATCAGCACGGAGATATGATTGGTGGATATCTTTTGATAATAATTCTTATTTACAATGGAGCTAAAACTGAGTTTCCTTCGGCCTCTTCGCAGTCATCAAACCGGGGCCCTGCATGAGGACACGGTCATGGTGGACTAAGCAGGCAAACGCGAAAACTTTTTTTTGGTTAAGCTGTTGTCGAACAGTATTATTCACAAGATCAGTGTGGACAAATATATCAACAGCACTTGGGCTGCCCTTGCCTGATTGCTCCACCCTGACCGTTAGGTTCAACAAACGCAAACATCCCAGAATGAGAAAAGAACAGTTCGGGCATAGGTAGGGCTCGTGACTGATTCCAGGCCTTAAAAACAGCTAAACGAAATCCAATCTGCAGACCTCAATGGACATTGTGTATTCTAGACTCTGAGAATTGGAACAAAATAACTTATGGCTTTAAGGGGGACCATTTGGGAGTACAGCGCACGAACCCTTCCAAGTTAGCATAATGTGTCATAAAATTGAACAAAGGGAGAAACCTGAACGAGTGTAGATTAGTCTACAACCTTCTACAGCATGACTTTCAAGCACTCACCACAGGATCTATTCTATAGTTGATTTTGAAAGTAATTTTGGATAAACTTTGGAATGGTCCCTGCACCAACTGCACCTAATAATTATACAGACATACCCTGCTCATACATTAGGCTCGGTTCCAGACGGGTAACGCAAAACCAAAATGGACTTGATATACATGTAGGGGCCTACGTTGTAATTTTCACTTTTTTCTTAAATTTTAGGCAAGTTAATGTATGAAAATAGATCGTTTCTAGTTAATAAATGCACAGTAGATACTGTGATAAAACAATTCATAAAAACTTGTAGCATCATGTTAACAAACTGCCTAAAATGCGGGACAGCAAACCTAAATTCATGGTATGGTAGCAATCTGAAACCTACGTATGAGCAAAGAGGAAAAATGGGGGTATGCCCGTACATTCATTGACAAAAAACGTTTGTCGGAGTGCTGTATCACCCATCGTATTTGTTTACATGTTTGATAATGTTAACACGTGTCTAGACAAACCAGGATTGACGTTCTCTTCCCCTTAAACAGACTTCAGTATTTAATTAAAGATGGTTGGCTCGAATTTTAAATACCAATTTGCCTGGCCTAAGTTGTGCTAACCTCCTTTTCTGCTGCACTCGTTCAGGTTTGACCCCCAAAAACCACCCAAAACGTTCGGCAAGATTCAGTTGCGGCATCGCACCGAAAAAGTGTTTTCCTGTTACAGGCATGTGACCAGTTGATACAAAATTTTCAACCTTTTTTCACTTCCAAGTATCTGATATTTTCAACATGCAATCATGTTTCTTTTTAAGAATTTTCGCCAATATTTCTGAAAAATAGCTATTTCAAGAGCTATAACAGTGATTCCCAAAACCATGGGACGAGACCCACCTTTGATAAAAATAATCAACTTTTAGTACATTTTTGATGAAATTAAGGACCTGAATGGTGGCAATTCCTCAGATTTAAGCTGGATTTTTCATGAAATTCAACTCCAATAAATGTCACATAAATGGTCCTTTTTCCCCAATTTTTCAAATTTGCTCACATTTTTCACACTGACCACATGCCTGCAGTTGGGCTAACGAATTTTGCCGTGTGCCCCATCCCGCCACCCCTCCAGACCCCTACCTGCTGCTGATGGGCGATCGTCTGCTTCATGAGGACCAGCTTGATGCTCTGTTCCATGGCGAACTTCTTAGCCTTGGTCACCATTTCCTGCTGCTCGGCGGTCAGCTTGGCCAGTCCAATGCCGATGAGTGGCAGGGCGTCCTTCTTGGCCCCCGGTCCAGCAATGACCGGCCCCATCTGCTCCATCTCAGGCATGGGGGACTGGCTACGCTCCGACTCCTCCCCTTCCGTGTCATCTGTGCCAAAATGAAAAGAAGCAAATGAGAACACTGAAAGTGGCTGCCTGCCCGCCTCGCACGAGGGTCAGCTGATGGCCGGCGGCACCTGCCCGCTGACCCTGGCGCCGGAGGTGAGCAGAGGGCTAGAGTGGCAAGGAACAGTGAAAGAAACGGGCAATGGCAATGTGGGGGGACATGACATTGAGACCAGTGTCCAGGGGGCCTCCATTTTTAATCGAAATTCAGACCCAAAAAGTTTCCCCGAAACTCCGCAATTAATCGTTTTTTGGCCGAGAAGGACGGGGCAATCAACCAGCGGCTAACCCCGGTACGTGATACATCACCGTGTGAAACAAAGATGATTAAAAGTACATGTTTAATTGAGGCACGTTGGAAACGAAGTTTACCGCAGGCAAGCCAGTCATGATTGGGCCTGAGCGAGAGCGCTCTGGCCCTAGCATAAGGGGTGCGTTGCTCAAACGTGCCTGTTTAGGGCCGATTCGCACGAGTGGCAGAGTATGCTTTGCGTTCAACTACATGGCACAAAAAAATACAGAAAAAAGAGAAAAAAGAACAAGACAAAATTAAACCAATTTTTCCAGCAGTTAGGCACAATAGTCGAGTAATGTGAAACACACTATGAGGTAAGTCATGGCCAGGCGCCGCACATCGGCCAGCCACGCAATGGAATAGAAAAAATAAAAAGAGCTCCACTTGCCCATTTGTCATTTGAGCATATTTCGTCGAACAAAAAAATATTAAGCTTTCAAGGGTGATAAAGTTGACATCAAAATCTGGCATTTAGCTATTTTGGGTAAATTTAAAATCGATATTGATAAGATTGCTCAGAAATTTTTATTAATTATGCTTTCTATTACTAATTTTTACATATTGTATTATTTACACCATAATCAGTATCGATGTATAGGCTTTATCACCCTTAGACAGTGCGATTGCTACTATTCTGAGAAACTGACATCTGCTAAACATGAAATGGGGCATGCGGCGTAAAAAATAGCTTGCCTCGGAGAAGGCCAATACCAGAACCTGCAAGAAACGAAAAGTAAAAAAGTTAGATGGCGCCCAGCCCACCAGCCATTTCCTGATTGGCCAGCAGGCCAGTATGCGCTGACAATGGGTAATCTGATGTTCCAGGTCAAACCAATGACTCCGAGAATATTATTATTCACCCTAAACAGCCTTCAACCATTCATTTATTGAGATCTAGGACCCTAAAAATAAGGGATTACCGGTACAGGCTGGACCACAACTGCTGGTTTCACTTTTTTGGCATTGGCACAAAATAATTTTAAATGGGCGTTTTTAGCGACAACAGAACCCATTGCTTTAATGGGAAGATTCCACAATCAAGGGCTTCGACAACATTTGCAACTTGTGCATGTTTACTCTTTACTTGCAGATGTTCATATTTGAGCAGGTTGGCTGAGTGGCAACACTGCTAGGCTGGCATTCCACATATGTGGATTCCAATGCCTTGTAGGCTTATCCTGATTATGGTTTTCCACAACCCTGCCCAGATTCCCTCAAAATTGGTTACGACAGGTCTTCCAATTTTCCACACTTTGCCCATTCAAGTACATGTACATCTATCTAACATGTCAAAAATGTACACATGCATACATGTATATCTGTTTGTTCACAATTTTTATCTAATATTTTTGGAAAAAAATTGCATTTTTATTTGCCACAACCCCGCACATATTTTAGAATTGAGAACGCCAAAGGCGACATTTTTGAAAAACTACTGTAAATAACGAATAGTAGGTGTAATTTATAGGGCGTTTTTCACAAAAATGAATTGAAAATTAATTTCCAGTCAAAAAATTGAAAAAAGTCCACATTTCATTTCCCCGACGGTATAAACCCTGTAATAACAGCGGGAATTCTAGAGCTAATACATGCTGCCTTTGCAAGGTGAAATCGGTAATGAATCATTTAATCGTCATGGTTTTCTAGACCTTTCGGTGGTTGAGCGGCTTTTAAACCCCTTGTTGTGGTAGGTGCTTTTCCATATGTGGCTGCTTCTTAGGATGAGAGTTTAAACCGAGGTCCTGTGTGGATCCCTCTAGGGGTAGTTTTCCCCCCTGTAGGCAAAATCCCAGGATATCCCCGATGCTGACTGTGGGGGTAATTAATATAATAGAATTTGAACTTTGAAAGCAATGAAAAGGCTAGATTCAACGCCAAAAATCCAACAGATGAATGAAGTCATAATTTGTGTCACAGAGGCATGTGGAAAAAGAGTGAAACCATCAGAAGGGTCGATAATGGGGCCCTTTTCAAAACTGAAGTGCCATTTGTGGCCGTTTTTATGTTTGTCTGATCATCAGCTCGCATTCCCAAATATCTACGTTTCCCTGTCTGTCCTTTCTAATGAAGGCTACTCGTTAGCAGATTTTCCTCAATGACATTAAACACATGATAAGGACAGGATGCACATCTATCTTGTCAAACATTATTTCTAGACATCTGTAGTTCTATCAATTGAAAATCATTTTTTTCCATACAGAGTAAGGCAAGCTCTGTCGTCCCATTTACGCCCCACTTAGCACTAACTATTGTCCCAATTTCCTTTCACCCCATCCCGAACTGTAGTTTCGGCGTCGACCTTTCATAGGCCCTCTTGCCGTTGCAAGACCACTTCCTACATGCTACTTGCTGCACTCTGCAAAGACATAAAGAAAAGGCCGAGGCAAGAAAACATGGATTTAGAGGCGATACGTGTTTTTGACCAAACAGAAAAAATAGATATCTGAATGATTTGGAAATTGCATTCGTGCCCTGTTAAGAGCAAGTTGATTGCAGATATTGGTCCTAGTTTTCTGAACGTTGTTCGTTTTATCATATTGGCTCACACCAGTCCGGCTCATAGCTAAACATCTTCCTCTTCCTACCTGAGACAGGCTTCAAATCACCTGCAAAACTCACACAAAAGAAAAAAAGGGGACAGATTGAGTGGCACTGCAACTGAACTCAGATTTCAAGAGTGGGATTATGGCCATGTAAGCTTTTTTAAGAAAACAATGGATAGTTTGGCCTGCAAGATGAGCCTGTTTAGTGATTCGTGTGCTAGGAGAGTACTTTACCATGTGTGGACCAGCAGGACATGCCACCACACCGACAATTTGAGGCCCACGAAGTGTCGGAGTCATGTGCCAAGGGCAGTGTTTAGGCAAAGAAACAGAACTGTGCCCATTTGTTCATAGCTAATTTGTCAAACAATTTCCGATAAAATACAGGAACATTTTTAGTATTTTTGCGAAACATTCACCTTATGAACAAATTATTTTACTGTATCTACAGCTGTAATGAAGAAAATAGACGAAAACTAGCGAGTTTCTATTAAATGTACATTGAACAAGTACAAATTTTCAATAAGATTTAGATCATGAATGTTAGCACCAATTACTTTCTAATCTGATTGGGTATTTATTGGTCACATGACTTGCCTTGGTCAAATTTAAATCGGAATTTCATCTCAACTCTATCAAATACTGGAAAACTTCCCTTCTAATGCAGGCTTTTTAGATAAGAATGGAATGGGTCGGCCTACCAACATCCAGCTAATTATCAGTTACTCATCCCTTGTAATGACTAACAAATGCTAATGGTGGCAAATCCAACTGGGTCCCGGCTCTAAGTCTAGGCACATTGCATAATAACTACTGACTGTGTGAAGGCAGATCAAACCGCAGCGCCATTCTATATCCCAGCGGGCAACGTGGAACCATCGCCTGCAATGATCATGTGCCACCGTTCTTCGAGAA
>JAQGAF010002304.1:0-23529 GCA_034687865.1 Kryphioiulus occultus | reverse complement strand
GGGCGTATTCCTCCCTGCGGCTAAATTTCCAGGTGGACGGTCTGCCCCCTGGCGTTGGTGATGGGTCCAATAGGTGCAAAAATAGGCCAACGTTAAAAATTCCATAAAAAAACAAACAAACTTCACATGATAATTTTCCCTTCAGGAAATGAACTTGCAATGCATGCCCAGAAAAACGTGGGAGGAACAGTCATTGTTCCCACAAAAAGGAGATAAAGACAGAGGGCGCTCACTTTCGATATAGAAATGTGGTTGTTTCCTGCCAAATTATTTTTGGCGTTGGTCCAAAGTAGCGGGAAAATTTGAACAATTATTTTCCGCAGATTTTTGTCCTAGCCCGCAAGTTGTATCGTTGTGGACGTGAAAAGACACTGGGGTTTGGTTGGGAAATTTATGTAATTAGGAGTATGAACTATAGGAGCATTAGTACTAGGCTGGGACATTGCCACAGTGATTTTTCCTGTAATTTTTTCCGACTCACGTAACATAACGTTATGTAGGCAATATATGGTGTGAAAACGAGAAAACTAAAAATAATTTCATTCCAAAAACTTCTAAATTCTATTCATGAGAGGTTAAACTTTACTATTGAAGATGAAGAAAATAATTGTCTCCCATTTCTAAACGTGAACGTTAAAAAAAACTGAATGGTTTATTCCAAACTGAATGGTTTAAAAACCTACCAACTGTGGTAGGCATCTTGACTTTAGATCATACCACTAAAAAAACTCATCAATGGAGCTTTCAACACCTTATTAAAAAATAATTACCCAGCTCATTTCCTTAAAAAATGTTTAGAAAAAATTAAATATCCTTGCCCTACAAACTCGCAACCTAGGCCAGCGAAGCAATGGATAGGCATACCTTATCACCACAACCTTTTCGGATGTCTAAAAAGAAAACTTCAAAATAAAAACATTAGTATTGCCCCTCAGTGTAAATCCACTGTAATGTCATTTCTACCATCAAAAAAGGACCCAACTATTGTCCTAAACAAATCAAATGTAGTATACAAAATTCAGTGTAATGATTGTCCAGGAGTCTATGTGGGAAGAACTGGCCAAAAAGTTTTCTCCAGACTTGCCCAGCACCAGCGAAGCATTCGAAATTTAGATTATAACGGCAACTCAATGGCAAAACATGTTATTGAGAATCGTGGCCACGCGTTCAATCTACAGCAACCAAACATTTTAGATAGTGACCCATTCTTACATCCCTGCCTTAATGAAAATTGGGATGAAACGCCCCCCACGAAGTGCACCTATTATCTTCCACCCCTAGCCCCCCAGCCATGACCCCACACCAATAGCATCGCACACAACAATAAGTCGCCCTAACTTCATCACCAACAAGAATAAAAAATTGGAACAAAATCACAGAAAAAATCACTGTAGCAATGTCCCAGCCTAGTACTAATGCTTCTATAGTTCATACTCCTAATTACATAAATTTCCAACCAAACCCTAGTGTCTTTACACGTCCACAACGATACAACTTGCGGGCCAGGACAAAAATCTGCTGAAATTAATCGTTCAAATTTTCCCGCTACTTTGGACCCTCCTAAAATCGAAGCACCGAAAACTATTTTGGCAGGAAATTTAACCCCATTTCTAGATCGAAAGTGAGCGCCCTCTATCTTTATCGCCTTCTCTTTGTGAGTACATTGACTGTTCATCCCACGTTTTTCTGGATTTGCATTGCAAGTTCAATTCCATAAGGGAAAATTATCATGTAAAGACCCTTAATACAGAGATGGTATGTTTGGTTTTTTTGTTTGTAATTTGATTGTTGTCTTCAACTTCGTCATAAGTGTTCTTCTGAAACCCAAGTGTTGGCTACCCGTAATCGTTATTGTAAATGTAATTGGGCTGTATATGTATTTCAAATTTGTCTATAGCACCTGAAGAAGTGGTTAAGTCAACGAAACGTCGTGACAATTAAAAATGTTACAGCTATTTTGATCGTGATATTAATATCTCAAGTTCTTACTACACCATGCTACATGCTTGATTAACGTTGGGCTTATGGGCTGATATATTTCTGACTCACTCTGTATAAACTCTAACATGAAATGTGCATGTACGAGTACAGTAAATGGTACTCAATTATGCATGGATGTGAACTACAGCAAAATAATGATTAGGGCAATGAATTTAGATGGAAATTCGTTCGTTTGAAAATTTATTGGTTGGAGAGTATTCCGATTAATTAGAATTTCCATTCAGCAGTGATGTTGGTGTCCACCCCTTTTAGGGTAATGTGATGACAATTGGATGTACATTTTTTGGAAAATGCTGCTGGTCAGTCAGTTTCGGAAAATTCGAATCATGCTGGGGATGAATTAAATAGACTGATTTGCTAAGTAAGGATAAACACTTAAGAAGATCTTTAGAAGATAAAGACCTATAGTTCATTAGATGATTTGTAATAGTGAAAGTAATCACTTAGTGTCCAATTACTTTAGAAATGTGTGGATTTTTACGATACAGGGGTTCTGAGAAACAATGGTGGGGCTATAATTGCTAATTACGTAAGAAGTAAACTTAATTTCGGCTTAATTCGTTTTGTATTTTAAACCCACACTAAAATTGATTCTGTGTGTGAGACATGAGACATCAGCGCACTTTTTAGAATGTGAGCTGAAAGGTTTGCAAAACGAACACGATATGGCACTTTCCAGCATTATAGCAGTCGCATGTTATAGACTTGATTCAATAGCCAACGACTTAACTGCCAAACTGCAGCTTACTTTCTGAGAAAAAAAATTATCTTACATTGCCCTAACAACAGTGACAGTGTAAAACTCGGCAGGAATTGTATCTAAATGAAGCTTAGATTTCAAGTTATACACGATCGTAACCCCTCATTATCTATCGGAAGCCTTGTACAAATCGTCTAATTATAGTGCAAGTCAATGGTGCGCTCTGACCTGCAGCATTTTATAGAAAAGTTGGGCCCTAAATGTCCCAATGCACAAAATTCTCAACATGAACTAAAGGGTATGAAGCTCTTTACACATTTGTGTGTGTGTGTTGTTTGGTCAGCCACTTACTAAAATATTAACGCAGTGCAAAATTCAGAAAATATCTGGCTTTAAACCAACTCCATCTAAATCTGGACAAATCCAAAATTCTAATTTTCTCTCGGGGTACCCGTACTTCTTCCAAAAATCATTTTACATGGAATAAGCTGCTTATAGAAATTGTAAGAAGCTGGCTGTACTTGGACTAAACAGACTACTACATTATCTGTAAGCGATTGTACAGTAGACGTGACATCAACGGGTTATCGATTGCATGTGCATATTTTTGATTGTATTAAATTGTATTAATTTGTATTAGGTTAAATAGAGCGCTACTTACATTATTTAGAAGATCTTTCTGAAGGATGTACAGCCCTGAATATACAGAAATTGTAAAATTCCGTTCGATGTTCTATATTATTATTACAACCCTGCATCAGTTTTTATTCGGATTACTGCAAATAATGCTTGTCTAAAGCTGTGGTATAAATCGTCCATTTTTACCTTTGCTGAATGATGAAAACAAGTCTATAGTTTAGTCTTATTGTTGCTACATGTATATCTCTTTTTTGCAGCCTTGCACGGACGGAATTTAAAAGAAAAAGGTAATTGGTATTCAATGCTAATCCAGTGAGACGTTTACATTTACATTTTAAGAATCCCATTCTTATTGCAGTGTGTATACCGGTAGAGAAAATCATGGTTAATTTAGTTCTACCTATATGCATCAACATTCAAAGAAGGCGTGAAACGTGCAAGTCAACCACTTTGCCTTCTAATGATACTCAACATCAAATTTGGAATCCTGGTCCTAAAAAAATCTTACTGATTATTTAAACATTATGATGAAATAAAATGTTATTCATGACAAAGAATTTAGTTTCATCATTTTTTGCATATTCAAAACTACAGCGGGAATAACTAACAATCGAATGGACCCTTTGAATTTCATTTGCAAAATTCAAGCATGATATAATTATTCAGGAAAGCATCAAAAATCGAAACAAGCTAAAACTGACGTTGTTTAGCTATTTATTGCACATTACCAAATAGTCAAATTGCTTGGCACCTTATAATAAAATTTAATCATGTGGATTTCTAGTGCAAGGATAGAAAAAGTATCCGAATACAATCTGGATCGTGTTACTGTGAAAATAGTGTGTGATGTAATACATGGGAATAACCAAAACCTACTATATCTTAACGATTTAGCGGCTTAAATTTACATTTATCGGTAACTGTTCAATGTTTCCTGCATTGCCTTGAGATCATTTCAGAGTGATCTCGTGACAATGAATCATAAATCACATTAATAGTGAATAGCATCAATCCAGATGTGTCCTCAGTTTTGCAGCTGACGAAACAATGATCAAATACGAGGCTCGTAATGTTGACACTGGAGCTAGTGCAATGCTGATTTCGCTAAGGTCGAATTTTAAACGTGTTATACAATATTAGAACGGTTCCATTGCAATGCTGATAGGGGTCGGGCCATTAAGTCCCATAACTAATAATTTATGAAAGTTGTGTGTAGCACACATTATAATATCGAGAGTATTTGAACCCTTTTGCAAATCTCCTCGAGTGTTTCAACGCCTTAAAATGGAACTCCGTTTTGGCAATGTTGTCAAAATTACTGAACATTTCTCAGCATGTATTTGGTTGAGTAATTCTTTCAGGTTTTAATTATGCACTATGTTTTTCGTGGTATTAAGCTTCGTGATTTACTTTTGGATGTAGTTGTCAGCATATGAAAGGTACATTTAAAACCTTATACACAGTGAGTCAGAAATGTGTGCTTCCCCCAATTTTCTCAAAAGTGCAAATATGCCAAAAGTAATTATGGCAGCGTAGCAAGTCACGAAAGATCTATACAGAGGTGTCACCCGACTTGAACCGTCCCAAAGGAGAGCGTATTATTACAAAGGAATCACTGCACTTGTGAAAATACAGTGCCCCCTCCAAGCCGATTTAAGTGATATACATTTACACAATTCAAGGTTTGGATATTAATGGCATTCAGCATTCTAAAAGCTGAAACCCTACAAGGTGACTGGGCAAGCTGTGCAACTGAACCAGATATTCGAAATACATTCAAAGATGAACTTGATAGTACTAAATAAACCGTTTCTTGACTAATTTCGAATTCCTCTCTAAGGTCTAATGTAACACCAATGCCGAGTTTGTAGAAGTTGGACATTCTTTTGTCCAAATTACAAGCATATTGTTTTGTGTGATAAAGGTTTCTTTGTAAAAGCAATTTTGCATGATTGTTTCCGTAATACTGAAGTAGCTACATGTAAGTCAACATGATTACTAAGCTACGTTCCAATTACACGCCAAAAGCCAATGAATGTACTAACATTGTCAACACACGATTTGTCTCGTTTGTCTTTTGGCGGGTAATTCGAACATGATAACCAATTCTTACACAAAAAGCTTAAGGGATTGAATTATGCATTTTTACTACATTGAAATATTCATGAATTAAAAGTACAGTGAAACTAACAATAAGATGACGAATTTCAAAGTGAATTTGTTTCTTTTAAAATTGATTGGTTCTAAAGTATGCTGAAAAATAAAACTTTTAATTAAGTAATGATGTTGGTGCCCACCTACCACTCTGGGGACAAATGGGTGTATACAGGGTGTTTCAGAAATTATTATCGCAAATGAAAAAGGTGATATTACTCATGAAATCAAACAAAAATGTCGCTAATAAACTAGGCCCGGAAAAGATCCTTTTGTCAGATACAAGGTTTAGCTTCTCATGCATGATCACAGATCGCTTTTGGACCTAGTTAACTAAGAAAATTTGTGTCTTTTTTTCTGTCATGAGTACTACCACTCATTTTATTTGTGATTATGACTTCTGAAACAAACTGTATACAGATGTATGTACAGTGTATATGCATTTACATATATACAGTTCACAAACAGCTGTGATTGCAAATAAATTCACATTTTTTAGATAATGATAGGTGCATACAATTTAATTGCAAAACCCCATCTGAATACTCATCAGTTGTTAGCATTTTTTTCCAGTTGATTCAATACGAATGACTAGCATGCTTGCTAGTTAATTAACATTAAAATTGCACCAATTAAACGCCCATTAACGTGCTAATAAATGCAGTACACTATATATAAGCAACCTAAAAAAGAACAGACACGCTATGTTTTAAACATATTGGCTTGTAAAATGACATTTAACGGAAACGAATGTAGTCCTTTAACTGAAATATCGTGAAAACTCCCTTCCTTTTCGAATGAAGTACGGAAAGCTACAGTAATTTTTAATTAACAAATAAATGAATATGTCATTAAAGGTAGTCGATGTCTCGTATTTTGAATTTCGTTGTTATTTAAATTATTAATCAAAAATAAAGCGAAAGTTCCCTAGCATAAAACTCGTTTGTCATTTATAATGTTCAATTCAATAATTCCAACGCGCCTCCTCAAACGCAATTACTAAAACTAAAAAGTGCATTCATTTGTTCAGTATTTTGATTTCGACATACGAATACGCGTCATATCTTTTAACACAACAAATAGCTACCAATTAAGAAAAACCTACGCGGACATGTCAACCAATAGTCAATGGCAGAGATTGTTTGAGAAATTTCTTAATTATTGTTGGCGTCTATGAATTATATCAATGCATTTTGTTTGTTCGCGAAAACGAAAAAAATGACTGAGAGACACTTCAAACGTTTGGCATTTTGAGTTATTTTCTTTTGTTCACAATTTTCAAAGAATCAAATAACACTAACTTTTGATTTAAGCTTAAGTGAGAACGACGTTTTGTCTTAAAATTAGCATGAAAATTAGCATTCTCCCTAAATTCATGCAAAATTAGCAAAAGTGATATACGAGTGCAGTTCAAAAAGTAAAGTAATTTGTTTATTTAAATAAGAACGACTCATAAAGTGACAAGATTGAAATATACACTTTGTGGAGCATTTAAAATTAGCATGAATGAATTACGGAAAGCTACAGTAATTTTTACTTAACAAATCCATAAATATGTCACTAAAGGTAGTCACTGTCTCGTATTTTGAATTTGTATTTTGAAATAAAGCGAAATTTCCCTACCATAAAACTCGTTTGCCATTTCTAATGTTAAATTCAATAATTCCCACGCGCCTCCTCAAGCGCAATAACAAAAACTAAAAAGTGCATTCATTTGTTCAATTTTTTTGTTTTGTATGCACATTCAAAAACTAGAGTATGACATAATCGACGTACGAATACGCGTCATATCTTTGACTGGACGTTGTCACCTACTGAAGTATGTCATTCCTTTAAGAATAAACCAGCTTTAAAGCAGTAATAAACCAGCTAAGATTACCCCATGCATTTTGAAAGGCGTATATGGAAAAAGTGCGTCAGTTTAGTAAAGACATTTTCATAAATTCAAACTGGTTCTGCCCTAAACGGTTAATTGATCAAGTGAATGTATTTGCTAATTCAAAATCATATAGCAAGTTCGAAATTCAAAAATTATACAATGTAAATAATTCATAATATAAATTAAACTGGTGGCACAAATCCATCAAAGTTGCTCCACTCCTTATTTCCCTTTGGTTAGCAGAAGAGGTTTTGTGACGTATTTATCACACAATAATTTTTGATTTCAATAGAAAACCAATTTTTAACACAACAAATAGCTACCAAATAAGAAAAACCTACGCGGACATGTCATCCAATAGTCAATGGCAGATATTGTTTGAGAAATTACTTTATAAATAAATTATTGTTGGCGTCTATAAATTATAGCAATGCATTTTATTTGTTCGCGAAAACGAAAAAAATGACTGAGAGACACTTCAAACGTTTGGCATTTTGTGTTATTCTTTTATTCACAATTTTCAAAGAATCAAATAACACTGTAAATTTTGATTTAAGCTTAAGTGAGAACGACGCTTTGTCTTAAAATTAGCATGATGACAGGTGAAATAATTACTTCGATGATGGCTAAATGAAATGTGTACGTAAAACGTACATACACTGCAATCTTAAGAATAAAATCGACCTTTTTAGAATTAAACCACGTGGGTTTTTATGTTTATATGAAATCCAGCTGTAGTGGAATTGTTCTTCTACCATGCACAACTGTCCCATCGTCTCAAATTTGGGGGCAAACACTGCTTACAATAAAGTGCGTTTGAGCAGCTAAATTACGGGGGCAGCACACATACTGTAATGGACTAAGGCTAAATGCTAAAAATAGTTTTACACCAGAACCATGATTTGGCTAGCCGCCTACAAAAGCCTTGAAGCTTTAAGCAGCGCCAAATTTAAATCGTCAAACATTTTGTTCTTTACCCTGAACTATGTGCTACTATGGTAATTTTGATTGTACCAACTAATAAATTGAATTGGTCTTTTCCTTATACATGTATGGTTGCTAAGTGTATTATGTATTAAGCGTATGTTAACTAAGCTGTCCTAATTTAATTGTTCAACTATTGTACATGACCTTGGTTTCATTAAAGCAGGCTCAATGCAGCTGCATATAACGGCATTAGTTGAAGCACAAAACATGGACACTCTCAAGGTTCTTCAGGCAGTGCAGTTAGTGTTAGTGCGCTTTAACTAAAATGTCCTACACTAATTGTTCAAAAATTGTACATGACCTTGGTTTCATTGAGGCAGATTTTGATGTATTACATGACGTCATTAGCTGAAGCACAAACACATGGGTGTACTTTGTCAAGGATATTCGACGAATAGATATCATACACCGCCTTCACACTTGTGCCACCAATCGAAACGAATTTTGAACACGAAATTGAACACTGATACAGGGTGATCATGAAAGCCTATCATTATAACAAAAATTAATTTTAAAAAAATGTTAAGGTGCTACCAGGAACCACTTTTGGAAAAAGGTAGAAGACCTAAAGTTTTTATTTCACGTATTTGGTTCACAGGCAGTGTTAGCAGATGGCGCTGTAATTATTAGAACCAAAAATGGCATCCACATGTCTGAAGCTCAAAATTTGTGACCCAATCGGTCATAGCACTTTAACAACTTTTAGCAAATTGGCAAAATTCGTAAAGAACACTCTTCTACCAGTGATAAGGAAATTCCCCTATTAACTCCATTATTCTGGTTGTGATTTAAATATCCCTGTTTAAAGACCTAATTGACGAGTGCATACAACATGGATTATTGCAGACATTGATATCCACTGAATTTAAATAAGGAGATAAAAATGTGTAAAATCCGCTTCACTGACACCTCAAGCACTGTGAAGACGTAAGCCATTTAGTTGTAAACCATTTTGTTTTCCTCTCAAATTCAACCCTAAATATGAAGAGCCAGTATACTTAAGGTTAGTGTCTGCCCCACTGATTATGTAAGACACTTGGGTGAAAAAAAAACAACAATAACGCTGTTGACTAAAAACGCTTTCATGCTAAATTGAGGTTGATTGACTGTAATATTTATTATTATGCTTTAAGTTATTGTACAAATAAACATGTAATCTATCTACAGTATATTTTCATATCAAATTCCTTCTTTGAAAATTTGAAGGCAAACAATGTATGCATTCAAGTACGTTTGGGCAGCGTTATAATAAGGGCATCACTTTCTAGTCATTGAGCGGGAAAATGACTCACAAATGAGTACAGAATTTTAACACCATGAACTAATTACGATAAACGGCTTTACACACAGGAGTATAATTTGGATGACCGTCTACAAAAAGTGTTGAATTATCAAGCAGCGCCAAATTTAAATCGTCAAATTGTTTCTGCTTCACCCTGTATCTATGGTAATTCTGACTGAACCAATCCACGAACTTAAATGAACTTGTATGTCATTGTAATCTGAATTATTTCCAATTGATGGAGAGTACCTCAACTTCGAGAACTTGTGTTGCATTTTATCTTTTTTTCAGCAATATTCAATTTTCAACAATTATTCATCAAAGATTATCTGAACATTGCAAAAGTGATATACGAGTGCAGTTCAAAAAGTAAGGTAATTTGTTTATTTAAATAAGAACGACTCATGAAGTGACAAAATTAAAATATACACTTTATGGAGCATTTAATACTCTATTTTTCCACATAATCTCCACAGTAATTGATGCATTTGTCCCATCACCTCACAAGATTTCAACACTGATTTCCGTGAAGTACAATGGTCACCAAACACTGACTAATTCTGTGTGAATTTCAAATTGCTTAAGCCTTTTTAGCCGTAAAAAACTAATAACACTTCGCGCTTCTTCAATTGCGAACATTACCGAAGACATTTTACATTGATGGTATGCAAAAACTTGTTAGAAACTTGTATGGAAAAATAGAGCATTAAATGCTCTACAAAGTGGATATTTCAATTTTGTCATATAATAAGTCGTTCTTTTTTAAATAAATAAATTATTTTACTTTTTGAACTGCCATCGTATTTCGTAAAGGGAGTGTCTGTAAGAAAAACATGAATCTTCTGAAACGACTCTGGTTAGGTCATGCTGACTTGTCCCACTCTTACATGCATTTCCACGTTTTTAGAATACCATTCCTAAATGCTTTCTGACAGGCATCATGATCAGCCTTACCCTTGAAGTATTTTTACTACATATAGTTAAATGCACACTTTACAACTGGCTCGTTCTAACGTGTGATATGGAGAACATACATGTACAATGACATGCATTGAGTCCAATTAACAAAGTTATATTTCGATATACTTGTACATGTAGGCCCTACTGCATTTACATTTTTATTTAGTGAAATAGCGGTAGGTTAATTTATGCGAAAAACACTAAATGGTTATTTTACAAAAAAAATTACAAAATATATTTAATATATTTCCACTCAGGTGAATTTAGGCGAAAAATATCAATCGGTTATTACAAATAAAATATTTGTAATATGTTCCCACTCAATTTCAAGTAACAGATAAATGTTTGTTTTTTAAATTACAAATACATTATAATGAAAAACCATACATGGATAATCCTCTATCGTTGGAGATGATGGTGTTAGCGCATGTTAACTAAAAATGTCCTAAACTAATTGTTCAAAAATTATAGGTGACCTTGGTTTCATCAAGATAGAGCCTATTGTACTTAAACATGGAGTCATTAGTTGAAACTCAAAACATGTACACCGTCAAGGTTAGTCGACAAAGAGATACATTGCAGGTCCACAACACGTGCATACATGTAATGTTCAAAAAGTGTAGTGTAGACGTCACCATACACCGCCTTCCCACTTGTGCCCCCAATTGTGACGAATTTGGAACACGAAATAGGCTAACTGATACAGTGTGAACATAAAGTCCTTGAACATAGCTACAATTAAGGGAAAATAAATTAAGGATTTACTCTAAAATTGGCAACTGGTTGGTATATCATATGAAAGAAGCGCCAATCAATGTAAAGTACAATTTCTGGGGAATGATTACCGCATCAGCCTTTTGCGATTTTCTACATTTTGAAAATCTTCCTTGATTTAAATTTTCCTTAAAATTGAGAGCAACATTTATTCGTGATTTGGAATCATAATAAAATTTACTCCATTTGAAACAAACACATGAAGTAAAACCTTTAGTTGTTAGACATGTATCTTACCCGAAATATGGTCTTTTCAACTAAAACATTTTTAAAAATTAATTTTTGCAATATGGATAGTACCTTATTATCACCACTTAAAGAAATTACGTTATTCTAAAACTAAATTGCACATATTAATAGAAGATGCCTTTTTTGGGCTCCTTTAAAATCGAGTAGAACTCAAATCACACCATCGAATTTATAAAAAATGATTTCAGGCCTTACTTTAATGAGCAATTTTTTAAGGAATTGTAGGATAAATTGATTTGGCGTCTGCTTGTCCAGAACCATATCGTATTTTTTCGTTCCCGTCATAACCCTGAGATGGTTTCCATTTTTATCGGTACATTAATTAATTAATTTCATTAATTAAAACCGGCCAAACTTAAGCCAACGGATGTTGAGAACACACGAATAACCAAAATAACAAGCAAATACGATAATGAATCCAGAAAAATGTGCTAAAAATTGCCAACTTCTCCTTTGTGCTAAATTCCTGGTATTTAATAAAACGCATTTAAATGTTCATAACAAGGTTCGCAGCTTAATTACAAATGTCATTATATGGTCATTAATGTGGAAGTCATGTTCGATTAAATAAATAGAAAGTTAAAATTGAATGTTCAGATAATCGGTTATTGGTGATAAAAAGCAAAATTTTCAGGACTGAATAAATCCAATCCAAATTTTGAATAATCTGTGTTTTTACCATTTCGAGAATGATAACTTTTGTACTTATTGGTATGTCTAATTAGGATGAAGCTGAGAGTTTGTGAAACAATATGTCCAAGCACTTCAGCAATTTTTAGCGAATAGACGCACATTTAAGAAAAACACTTTTCTAACAAAGAGAGGGAAATTAACTCCATTATCAAGGCATCCCTTTGTGGTTTTCATTTAAAACCTCCAAATTTTAGGATCTAATTGGCATCTGCATACAATATGGAGAATTGCAGATATTGATTTGTAAACCATTTTAATTTTCAAATTCAACCGCAAAAGAAAGTGCAGTGAGCATCCTCCTAATTATGTAAACATGTGGATGAAAAAAATGTTATACTGCGTTGTTCATGGTTTTAGTTTCTTAATTTTATGCGAGTACAATTACTATAATAAATATGTTAAACTATAATGCAGTTGAATAAAAACGCCTACGTACAAAAGTATGGATAAATAACTGAAATATTTAATTTCGGTTCCTTAAGTTACAGTCGAACTCGGTTATAACGAGCATCAGGGGACCCACCCCTTTTTGCTCGTTATAACTGTTACTCGCTATATCCGTGAAGAGCTAAATTTGCCATTGATTTAACGATAACTCACTTCTCGTGAATTAATACGCGATTTATTTGCTGAGAAAACATATTTCAGGCACAAGTACATGTATTTTGTCACAATAGTCGTGACTTAAAGACCCACCACCCCATGTGTCAGCACTCGACATCATTTTCATCGAAATCTGTACACAAATTAGATCTTAAATAATTAATTTATGTCACGCAAAAGCACACAAAATCACATTGCCATACATGTGCATTTACAGTAGGTGGGTTAATAACTAATGACTGCACTAATGGCTAGCTTCCGTTTCGCCTTGGCCGGATGTTTAATTTTCTGGTCCGTGAGGACACCTGAGGGTAAAATCCAAACTTCATGTCTATATGAACTGAGAACCCAAAGGATAACTTAAGTTTTGGTGTCTTGGATACCGTATTTTCTAAAATTTGCTCGTTATATCCTAAAAGTGTGCTCGTTACAACCGTGAAGGATTCTATGGGAATATGCATAAACCAAATCTGATATGGCAATTTGCTCGTTATAACCGAGTTCGACTGTAATTGCAATTTTTGCGGCTAACATCAGAAACTCACCTCGGTGGACATGGTTGCGTGTTGCAAGAACGGTTGTTGGGAGGCTGCATTTGCGGATCACACAAGTAATCTGGAACTACTTCAAAGGTGGAGGCTCTAGCACAAGACACGTTTCTGGTTTGCATGCCACCAGCACAACTCTCGCTACAGTTGCTATACGAGCCATACACCCAAGAATATGTGTCCTGTTGGGCAGCCTGGCTGACCGCCAGAGGAATGGAATATTCGTATTCAATGCCGACATTGGGTTCTTGGTACAAGAGCTGCAATGTGAAAATTTAAATGGTTTTAAGTATGGTTTGTACTGCAAAGATGCCTTGTCTCAGCACATTATTCAGTTTCCAACAGTGTCCCAGTTTACCCGGGTATGGAAAGTGCTCAAGAAATGCATTTTATTACTAAAGATAACTTGCCACGATGAAAAGGGATTCCGATGTAGGGCCCAGAGCACGGAGGCTTTCTGGAGCAGTGCTGGTTTGGCCCAACCTCTCATAGTGAATCGTGGTGCCAGCAAAGTGCAACTCGCGTGGGAAATCTATCCGAAAGTTGCCGTTCAGATAATAATGCCCAGTCATGTTGCGTATTGCTGAAAGAAATTATTGTTCGTCATTAGTGATAGTCTGATGTTTTGTCTATGGTGTCTGGAAGACCGGTAACGTTCATAAGAGGGGTGAAGAGGGACCAAGTGGTTCCCTCCCTTGTTATTTTGGAGGTCAAAATCTGGAGCTAATTGTTCTTGCTGAGCCTTTCAGCCTAATTTTTTGATAACAGGCATTCACGCCTACGCATGAGTCGTACAGCATAATAACTTTCCACATACTTTTGAACAAGTCTGCAGTTGCAACCCCCATGTACTGCATTATTTCGCTAAGAAATTAAACCGAGGTGTCAATCATTTTTTTATATGCACCTTTTCTAACGATTTAAATTTGATGCGAAGTCCATGGTTATTTAGGATTTGTCGCTTGATTTAAGTTCTTTTTAAAAACCAGTATTTTTAACTCAACTTATTAAAAATCCTACACTATCCTTTTTAATAAAATCTTAAACAAAATAAAGCAAATTCACTCAAATCGCCTGTTTACGAAAATGACCTTAATTTTGGGTCGTTGTTTCTTAATTGCTAAAAAAAACATTTTATGGAAACTGCAATAAAATCAATAACTTGTGACTGGGTTTTTTCCATACAATTTCGCCCATCGCGTTTCCTTTATTAATATTTCTGAAAGAAATTAAGGAAAACACACAATCTACAGCGTGATAATCCTAGTTAAAATTTCAATTCAATTCAATTCAACTCAGTACCCCAATGTCAGTAATTTAATACCATGTGGTAGGGGGTATTTCCGGAAATATTTCAGGACAATTCCCCCAAAACTTGGGACCAGTTTTTTGAAATATAATATCGCTTAAGACATTCCCATCACCATCAATATTCAGGGTTCCCACTTTCTGGAAAGTTGGAAAAAAATCAGGGAATGCCAAAGAATTAAATAAAGTTCGTTAAAATGTCACTGGGAATATCATAGAAATTGAGATAGTTTGCATCAGCCAAATTGATTAGCCATCTTTTTTTTGTAAAATTGGAGGGGGGAATCCACCATTTTTCTTGTTTAGAAAAAAAATCGGATGAAAAATGTCATGGAAATGGTTGAAAGTTGTCAGGGACTGTCAGAGAAATCGATCTGAGAATTTGAGTAAGAATCCTGATATTTCTAATCTAAATAGTAAATGTTAGTTAAAATGCCCTGAAAGCCATTATTTTTTTAGAGGTCAAGTGGCTGTGGCACTTCATTTGAAAAATGTCTTGAACGATTATTTATGATCGATATAGTTACCCAAGAAATTGTTCGATGGCCTTCTTTCTTTTATGATGACGTTGGTTGCACCCGCAGGAATTAACAGAATGTCGTTGTATCCTATCAAAATAATAATAAGTTAATTGACGAGGAAATAAAATAAATAAAAGCAAACTTGTGCAGTGACTTGCCGATTTGGAGCTGTGGCAGATCGTACAATTGCTGGATAGTCGCGCACGTACTTCCGTCTCCACCACATACTCTGCATTTGTCCTCTTTGGCGTTGGATCCGAGCATCAAATCGCATCCTACAGGCTGGAAATGCCATTTGTTTTATTAGCACAATAATTAAGCACTGATAGAATTGTTTGTTTAATTAAGAATTTTTTCAGATTTCAAACGAAGGCTTTTGATTTCTGAGCATGCTCAGCCTATGACGAGTTGTTTAAGCCAATAAGGGAATTAATGGATTGAAAAATGTGCTTACTAAGCAAATCCCATCGACGCACACGTCTAATAATTCAGGGTCACATTTCGTGCCATCGATGACTCTTCTTGCATGGCGGTAATAGACACTTTCCCCTTTTGGCATGCAGTTCAATTCGCATTTGTTGGGTGCTAAATATAAACAGGATTACAAACAATTGTGAGGAACATCGCACCAATATGATAAGGAGTATTTGGTTAAGTATTCCCTGACTAAAGCCAGTACCTTGAATATAAGGAAGCCAATCGTAGTATATCCCTTCAAAAGGCACATTGTTAAATCTGGAACACTGTTCGGCACGGAAGTCTCTGGAACCTTCGGGACAGTCCTAAGGAAGATAGTATGCAAATACTGCTCATTTCAGTTTAACTTTTCGGTGTCAGTAATAATATATAACAAGTTTTTCTCTCGTTATAACTCATATTAATAACTTCTGCTTCAAAATAATTCAGTACAACTCATTATAATTGTCATTGTCAACTGTCGTATAAACTATGAAAATCAATTCAAGAAAGGGTTAATTCAAATGATCACTATAGTCGCCATTCCTTTCATAAATTTATAACAATAACAAATAAATTTAAAGGGAGGGGGCCGGTGTGGAAAATGCGAAAATTGCTAACTTGTGTGATGGGAAAAATTATTTATGAAATCATATGAATAACTTTGAATAGCTTTAGAAATCCAGCGTAAAGCTATTAAGGAAATTCACCTCCATTCGTGGAGGCAATGCATCAGTAAAAATAAACTAAAGTCCTTCATTTTATAAAAAAACGTACTAAAATCTTATTGTCTATTGACTTTTAAAAAATTGAAAACGGTGATCCCTTGAATACTGTTATTCTAAAAATGTCTTAAAAGTGCATTATGGCTAAAATAATTGCCACGAAATACAGTTAAGATCTATTTCTGGCCGATATTAATATTTGCATCCATGTAATTTTTTTAGAAAAGCAAGCTGAAATCCATCATTTGTGGTCTAGTTTTTGTACAAATTTTGCCTATGGCGTTCTCAATATATCAATATTGTAGGCGGGTCGGAAAAGTGTCATTCAACATGTTAGATGGTCTACAATTAGTGGGTCTATAATTTCAAAATTTGAAAACTGCTGTTACACATGTAGTTCATATAAATGCGAAATGTTTGTAGAAATATTGGAAGAAAATATGTGAAAAAATTAGGTACATGTACTTGGATATGAAAAAATGTGAAAAAAATAGGTACATGTACTTGGATATGAAAAAATGTGAAAAAATTAGGTACATGTACTTGGATATGAAAAAATGTGAAAAACGGTATACCAACAACGAACAATCACGCAAGGAAAGCCAAATCGTAAGCATGACAAAAATCCACCAGGAAAACAGTTACCATCATAAGCTGTATTCATACTTTTACAAAACGGCTTTAAAGATGTGGCCATTGTCGGTAGAGGGTTTAGTGAGGGTACAACAGTACATAAAAGCTTAATAAATAGCAGGGTTCATAAGGCTTACCTGGATATTACACGAAAAGTGTTTCTTGTTTGGGCCATAGCAGAGTAAGGCGCCATCCGATCTGCAAAGGAAAGGTTAATGACATTTTAGCTTTAACAAACTTTAACTCGAAACTTAAGCCGGATTAAATATTAAGCACCGAAAACGACTTAATTACTAGGAATTCCTGTGTGCAACGATATGATTCTGAAATTCGGAGTTTCATATGTGAGCTTTTAATGGATTTAAAACTTACTATGACCATTAACGAAAGTGATGAGAGTTTCTTTAAAAAAAATTATCATGCCTGGTATGAATTGGTATTGTATACCAGCATAATTTTTGAAAGGAAACTGTTCAAAACAGATATCAACATGAAAATTCCTAAGTGTTTTTATGGCTGTAATGTCAGTACATGTACAACAAACTGTTTCATGACTTCATTGCTTTACTTTGGGCTGTTATAGTGGTACAACAAGAAATGTTTCTGGTTTTCATTCATATACAGTACATGGGCACCACAAGACGCACCTTCTGTGTATGCATTTCTTGAAGAGGGAAGAAACCTTCGAGAAAGGTGGTAAATAAATAAATAAAAGGACGTTTTCTGCGGTGACCACACCCAAAAATGCTCCTTCACTTCATTAAATTACGAAACAACCTGAGCGAGTGGAGTCGTGCTAAACACTGTCGTAAAACCTAAGACGTGACAAGATAAAACTTTGAAAAGATATCGGTTTTGGCTTTTTAGCATTCACTGCGTGAAGTTGGAAAAGCACTTTTAATCTGTTTTGCAGACGGTTATTTCGCTTTTTTTACGAGGCTGACTTGGTGTGAATTTTTTACAGATACAGACTAATCTGCGGAACCTTTCTGATAATTCGTTTTAAATCTTGATTTATGAGGAATGGCCCTGATCCTCGCAGGGATATTGGGCGTTGGGTGACAGAAAATGCTTTGAAAGCCAACAGCGTGCATTTTGTTAATGACCAAGAGCGTTGATAGCCTGATAGCCCAGTCCCAAAATTGAAAAGTGTGAATTTAACAGACGGTCCATGTTTATTTAGGAATCATGAGCATTCTATGTAATGTGAGTACGTTTTATAATAAAACAGGGTGTTCCATGGAAGACTATTACCGGACATTCTGAAACTTAATTGCAAATCTGAAACTAATACTGTACTTATAGAAAAACGGCACGTTAGGATGTTGACCCTATGACAGTATTCTCAGAATTGGTACCCTTCTGGGTGATTGGGGGCTTCAATGCCATGCCGAGGAGCTCTGCAGCAGCACACCGATTCTACCATTCATTATACATTGTACCGTACCAGAAATTGAAAATTAATTCACAGAAATGTTTCCTAGTTTCGATTTAAATTGTTTTTGGACTAATCTCGTCTCCTACAACTTTCAAATTGAAACCAAGCCTCTATATATCCTCTCTGGAGTTGATCAATGCTGACAATGTTAGTTTTTTTGAAACCCTTCGTACCAAAAAAAATCTCCCACATTTTTAAAATTTACATGTCTGCACTTGAACATGTCTTGTCTGTGCATGTAAATAACGATAGAACGCCTTATAGGCAATATTTCGAAAAACTAGATATTTCTTCACAAATGATGAAACTATTTCATGATAAAAATAAAAATGATAAAAAATATTTCATAAAATATGTACTAATGTTTAATGGACATAGGGAAATTTGTTGAAAATTTTGTGAAATTCTACAGCAGACATGCTGGATTTTAAGACTATTTTCCTTAAAAACTGGTTCAGTAATAGAAATGTTGGAATACTGCAGCGTTCTATAAATTATTGTAATGAAGGCAATATTTGATGATCAGTAATAGTAATGTTGGAGAACTGCAGCGTTCTATAAATTCTTGTAATGAAGGCAATATTTGATGATCACCGTGTAATTTATAATTTGCAAACGCTGTAGGTAGAATTTTTTAAAAATTCTAAATCGCAAATGATGGATTTTAACTAATATATTGGATTCCAACTGGCCGACTTGGATTCCTTTTCCCTGGCCTATCTCATGCATAGTACCGATAAAAATTTAATTTTTCTACAGTGATTGTGGAAGCCATGTAGCACAGTTTTATGACCACTGTATTAGTTTAAGATTGCTGAGCATTTTCATAATTTACTGGTTAATTTTCCACAGAGCACCCTGAATAAATTGTACAAGATGATTTTGTAAGTTTTTAACGCCTCCCAAATTGACTCTTCGCGACCCAGGACATTTGCTTTTTTCATTGATTTCCATTTGGATTATTTGGTAAAGGTTTGACGAGTTCCATTTGTTGACTAAAGGTTCTACCAGCATTTACATTTATTTCCATTTATTTCATTGAGCAGCCGCTAGCTCGTATAAACAGCCGCGAAGATGTTTGTTCAGAGAAGGGTATGGTAGCAGATTTGTATTTTGATGAGATTTTCCACGAAACTTCTGTTTTATACTATTGGGAAGGCGAGAAATTCTTGTCTTTGATAATGACACCATTAAATAATCCCTCCCAGAAGTTTCTGTCATAATCCAAAGATGAGAAGCCACGATTCTGTATTTTATGAAGTGGCGTGGCCAGTCTGGCAGTGTCTTTATTTCTTCAAGGGCAATTTGTTCTGAAATATCGTCCTTTTATTATTCTTTATGAGGTTTTGAGCGTTTTTCTTAAGAATTTTGTATGGTCCACATTTGACGGTTAGATACAGTCCTACTGTATCACTGCACAGATAGTATGACTGGCTGTGAGAACAACATCAAGTAAGAAGCTTCTTATCACTTGAAACTAGTCAGTCAGGGTGACAACTGACATTAACACCAAACAAGGTCGCAGCAAAGTCCTTTTCGCTATTAAGTAATGTCATAAGCCTGTCGGATTGATAAAGAACAAACACCTGGCCAAGCAACCCCGCATTAATCCACTTGATCCACGTGCAAAATGTTCTGAGTTTGCGGTTTGTAAAACTTTGCCTCACTCCAGGCAACCACCTTCCCACTGCCAGCTTTACTAGGATACTTGTAGACGTTTATCTGCTAGTTGAATTCTGGGGTAAATCATTCTAGCAGCTGTAATAAAAGTATTAGGTAACAATGGCCCACACACGCACTAAGGAATCAAATCCATCGCTATATTTGGAATGACTTAAAAAAAAATTAAACGAGAACTTAGTCATAGTGAACGGATATGCATTCAAGTGGAAACCCTGACAAACTTGTCTAAGAAACATATTCTCTTAGAATATAGTTTTATGTTTTTTGAAAATGTATTTTATCACCCAATGAATTCCCCTGATATTCCCTGCAATTTTTTCATTTCCTGTCTTTCCAGAAAGTGGGGACCCTGAATGTATAGAAAAACTTGTCAAAGAAACATATTCTCTTAGAATCTATAGGGTTTCATGTGTTTGAGAATGTATTTTATCACACAATGAATTTCCCATAAAACGTTTGTAAACATTCCGTACATTCGTGTGATATAATGTGAGGCATCGTTCATTTATTTGCAGCATAATGCACTGGCTGAAGTAGTGGAGATACTGTAGATACAACATAAACCAATTTCAAAGCGCACGCATAGACTGTAAATACAATAAGTGTTTTCTTAATGTAATGTCAGTAAACAAGGTTATCAAAGAAGTCATGTAGACATCGTAGACAAGCACGCAAATTATTTGTCGATATATTGTCGTCGCATTTATGCAGTTATGCGCATGGTAAGATAAAGTTAACATACATAATTATGGATTATCAATGGCTTCACATGTAAGGTACATGTGTTCCAAATGCAGTATGCTACATGTATAGGCACTAACATGAGAAGCAATAACTGTGCAATTCTACAGGGTGCTCATAGAGTGCTACCCATTATAAAAATGAATTAAAAAACTGATGGAGTTACAAGGAATAAACTTTGAAAAATGGTAGAAAAACTACTTTTTGTTTCATGTGGTTCACAAGGAGTGCCAGCAGGCGGCGTTGTAATCGCTAATCAGTGTTAAGCGCAACTTCTGAAGAAAGTACAGACTGCGAGCAACCATAAGTGATTTTCTGCTGTGTGGAAATAGCTGTTGAATTTCGGTAATATGGTATCATGATACATTGTACCAATTAAACCACATTGAGCTTTTCCCTGCATACGCCATTTTCTATTCTAGCTGTTGCAGCGCCGTCTGCTGATACTCCTTGTGAAACAAACTTTGAGGTCTTCCACCTTTTCCAAGGTTTCTTCAATTGTAACTTTTAACGATGGAAAAACTTCTGTGGGAAAACTGGAAACTGTTTTCATCGTGACATTAGCCTGCATTCTGAAGGGTGGTATAGTACCGTCCAGAAAGGGTTAAATGTTTTATAGAGCTCATGAAAGTTGCATGTTTAATTTACCATAACTCCCTAGGTATTCTTTATCCGAATCCGGATCAATGTAGGCATTGTTTACAATGTACATTTTGCATGGCTAAACTGATATAAATTTGATATGCACTTCAGAAACACGTTTTGTGACATTGTTTGGTGATACATGCATTTGTCGCCAACACTGGCATGCTGCAATATTTGATACCAATTTTCCCCTCATGCAGTTTGATGAGCCCAAAAACCTCTCGTTAAACTTAAAAATGCCAATAACCCGCTTAAGTGATTTGGCAGCCGTTGCTGAGTTTAGAGGTCAAGCGTTATTAAATGCATTCGAAATTTAAAGGGTTGATATATTGCTAATAGTAAAACATGCACATGTACATGTATATCGTTTGATACGAATCGTTCTGCCAAGTCCCATAGCAACCCACATCATTGTCTGAGTGTGATATGTGACTAACGTGAATCATGGGTCTGTCTGGTTATATCACACTAAAAAGTGAAAGTGCGAATGGAATGATTATTGAACCTATCAGACATGGTGATATTCTGTGAGTTATACTCTTTGGAAAAACAATTGTAGTGGACCCTTGCACCCTATCTCGCCAAGCACGTTACTCAAGTGAGCATTGATCCTTTTGACTCATTGACTCATGGTCTTTCTTATGAGCCAGCTTTTACACACACAAATTCCTAAATAGGGGCACAAGATGGTACCCTAGGAGTAGGACCCCGTTTGTTTAAGTTCGGCAATGATTTATTGGACTGGGCTCATATAAGCAAATTACCAACGGCGCTCCTTTATTTTTTTTGCAAAGCCGGTCGAATTATTTATGGGTGTAATTAATAGCGTCGATTTATCCCACTCAGACGACCGCTCTGATGGAGGGGCTTCCATCGTCGGGGTCAGAGGTCAAACGAATTTAGACAGTAGGCCAGACTAGCGCATACCAGACGACACGGAATTCCCTTTTCGACTCACACTTGGGTTTCATGGCGCTCTATAACGCTCTTGTTTTAATAGGAAAGCGAATAAAATTAAATGTTTGTTTTATGACATTTGGGGTTGAAGAACCCCGCCCAATAGCCAGCCGGTGGTTATTTAAAAATTAAACATCTAAAATTGCCATATTATACATGTAGTTAATGAGGCCGAACAATATTCCATTATTCAAAAGCAGTAATCAGAAGCTACAGTAACTAGAAGCATGTGACATGCATTTGTATAAATCTCCCATTTGCTTAAATTTATTTCCGTTTCTGTGGTCTAAATTGTGCACAATGCAGTACTCATCTATCTACAGTATACTCGTCCAGTACTCTGGTGCATTCAGTTCACTTGATCTGAAGACTTAATTTTTTGGCCAAGACTCTGAAGAAGAGTCTGAGGTCAATTTAAATGTACTGCCTGGGGCCAATTAAGGGAGTGGTAACTTGTAAAGTCAGGTTTACAAGTTGGTTGAAGCCACACTGAAGTCGTTGAAGTCCTGGGTGAAGTTTGTAAAGTCCACTGGAAATGTTGGCGAGTCGAAAAGTCCAGTCTGTTTCAGACAGTCAGACTTCCAACTCAAGGATTTTGTCGGACTTCAATGACTTCAACCAAAGCCTGACTTCGCAGACTTCAATGAGAAATCAAGGTGACTCAAGGAGCTTCAGGCTAACTTACAGACCTCAGTGACTACAGTGAGACTTCAAGGGGACTGAATGGGGACTTCAATAGAACTTCAAGGGGACTGAATGGGAACATCAGTGGGAGTTAAGGACATTAAGAATTCGCAGCCTGTGTCTGCCTGTCAAGGAAATAGCACGTGCAACGTCCTCAACTGAAATCAGGGCGTCATTGAAGAATCAATTGAAGTCAATTCAATTCAATTCAACTCAGTACCCTACTATCAGTAACTGAATACCGTGTGGTAGGGGGGTGTAATCCATCA